>VXCM01002782.1:0-65910 GCA_014773175.1 Lucifuga dentata | reverse complement strand
TTCATCATGCTGATGACGAAGAGGAGAGACTAGTGTTGGACAGCATTATAGTCAGTAATTAATTAAGATTTTATGAAATAAAAATGTGGATTGAAGCAAACAGGATAGGACTGTCATTTTTTTACATACATTAAATTGTATTGTACTATATTTACACACAATATGCTAATTAGAGGGTAACTCTTAAGTAGTTAAAAAATTACACAATAAAAGAGTTAATTTTTAACACCTTACACTAGTGTTGAAAATATGTCACACTTTAAAAGAGTTCAGTTTTAACTCCTGACACTGGTGTTGAGAATATTTAACACTTTGTAGTGTTGAGCAGTGTTAAATTTCAACTCTGCACAGAGTTAATATTTACTCCATTATAGTGTTAAAATGCTAACACTTTGAAAAGTGTTGAAATAACACTTTTGGGAGTGGACCCATGAGACACTTTGAAAGTGCTGAGATTAACTCTTACAGAGTTATTTTGACTCTGCTGAATTTGCTGTGTGTCCTGCTGGGAGAGTCTTGGAGATAAACACTCACACAACCTATCAGATGTTTCTCTCTGCATTTGAAAGTTTTAACCTGCTGATCATATCTTTAAATAGTTCTCTTATATTTGTCCTTTGAAGCGTTTTGTTTACATACATCTTAGAAATGTGCGTAAGTGTCACTGCATCCTGCTGCTTCAGGTCAAAGCGTGAAACACAGGTATCAGATACGAGCTGCTTAAAAAAACGGAAATGTAAATATGCTGAACAAAAATTCAGATATAGGCAAAAAAAATCAGAATTGAGCATGAAGACTTGGAGTGTAAATCCAGCCTAAGAGGGCTTAGAGAGAACGAATAACACCACAAACGACCAGCGTCTTTTGATTTTGTTTTATTTCTGGGTAATATAAAGATCCAGACTTTTACTATTACCTTCAATCTGTGTGTATAAAAGACTTATTGTGCAAATTTATTGTACAGTGGCATCTTCTTCTGTACCGATACCCTGATGACTTCAAGATTATGGGCTTCTTCATTCATATTAGAGGTGTGGGGGTGGGTGGNGGGGGGGGGGGTTGTACTCAACTGTGGAACGCACCCAACAGGTTTGGCGCCGTATTTGTCCTTGTATGTACGTATCTCCATCTCCTCCCTATTCCAATAAATAGTTTTCTGGTTGGAAGGGGGTCAGGGGACACACGAAGGACTTTACAGTGATAACGGGAGTGAAAAAAGATAGAACACGCATGGGAGATCACAATTATCTCTGCAGATGAACGTGCAAATTCTCCAGATGTTTTCCGGTCCTGAGCAGATGTGTTATTGTGCCGCACAGTGACGGAGGACGTTGGTAAACTCTCAACCGTTGCCTGATCGCGAGGCCTCATTGCCTATTTAAGGATGCTGTTGACGAGAGAGAAATAATCAATTCTCAACTCTTTCATGTCCATTTAATACCAAGAGCTGTAACTCGTGTTTGGTTTTTTGTTTTGAGAAAATCTATTCTCGTGGCCTTGTTTTTTTTTTTTTTTTTTTTTTGCCTGCATTTAACACCAGATTATTTTCAGACGTTCTTATACTAAACGCCCAAGTAACCAAGCTGTAAACCCAAAATCCCAGCTTGTGAAAATAGAGGTGACATCTGAGCCGCTACATCCGTGTTTTTACAGTCTATCTCTGTGAAAACGAGCAGGAGAGTCAGAGGGATGCAGATATAGAGAGTCGTAAATGTTGCAAGGTGGGCGGCCAAGGCGAGCGTAAGGGAGACTCTTGCTTCTGGGATATTCCTGGTTCTCTGACACTGAAAAAGAAGAGCTGTCAACATGTCGGGTTAAAATACGCTCCCTACACATTCCTCCCCTCCAGTTTCTCTAAGTCATAACTTCTAAAGTATATGTCACGTAGGTAGAAAACAACTTTTTTTTCCTGCAGAAAGAATCTGTAATGCTTTGTTTTTGAGTTTCCCCTAATGCTGTATCCTCTGAGTTATCGTCCACCCACATCGGCACAGACGGGTTTTTTTCAGCTAAGCGTTCTTCACACCATAAACAAAATATCCATTTTACAGAGGCGTGCTATATATTATGCTAACACATGCAATGCAACATATGGCGCATCAGCATTCCGGCACTTTCTACTTCACTCTGCAGGCTCTTATAGCACATTTGACTTTAAATCACCCTGCAGCCCTTCTCCCTGTTCTCTTTTTTTTTAAATTTCTGACTGAACTTTCGGGCCGTGACAAATTGATGGGGTTGCAGCAAAGGCTTTCACAATGCCATAAGTTACGGCGGGCGAAGGCCTTAAAACAATAGGCCATTAGCATACTTTCCCCTTCATCCATCAACAGGAAGTGCCAGCTCCTGGCAGCCATTCATCACGCCCGTGCCACCATGCGAGTCGGCCTCAGGCGCCCTCTGCGCTGCTTATACAGAGATATATGAATACAACATGAACAGTCTAAGATAAAGACTAATATAGCCCAATTCAGCTGTGACCATAAAGATAAATGCGTTAAAAGAAAACAGTGACAACATGACTGATAGCTTTAATAGCAGCAGTGAATAAGCGATCTGTGTCGAGGTTAGATCGGTGTGTTTATTCTCATCAACTGTGACTATAATAAGAGCTACTGTAAAGACACGAGAAGCAGCGGTGTGGTTCCATAAAGTCTGTTGAGGATCTGTTAGCGTACAGGGTTTGATGCAGATTAAAGGGCCATACCGGCGATCGTGCACGTTTGAGCCCAATGTATACAGCCCATATACAAGTTAGGTTACTGACAATTTCCAAAACATAATAACCATAATTTAGTTTTCCTATTATTTTTTTCAAATCTTTCAACATCAAATGTTCAGGTGATACACCCATGTTAAAATTCAGTATTTCACCTGCTAACATTTATGCATGATTATTGAAGACACGTCATTTAATTTCTTGGTAAAAGCCGTTGCCTCCTAGGACTATATTTCCCGGCGGAGACATACATTGTCTTCCTTGCAGCTCCATGTTGGACAGGTTAAATAAAGTTACTTTGCCCCCAAAAATCTAATAGACATTGTTATGACCCAGCCTAGGGAACTGGGCGCAACATGTATTCGAGGTCTCCCCAACCACGCCCGCTCCCAAGAAAGGCCAAAACAGAAGTTATTTCAGTAAAAGAAAGNCGAGGTCTCCCCAACCACGCCCGCTCCCAAGAAAGGCCAAAACAGAAGTTATTTCAGTAAAAGAAAGATAACAGTGTATTTACAAATATATACAACCCAAATACAAAAGTAACACAAACACCAAACAAACACACAGAACAGAAAAGCTAACATAAAGATCCAGGTTAACAGAACACACAAAGTAGCCTGGTACGAAACATTATTAACCATTATAACAGCTGTCACACTCCTTAACTCGGGCGTCCCTAGACATATACAAACATAACTAAATACGACCACAGGGTCGAACAACATGTTGTTCGCTGTGTTGGATTACGTATCTCAAGTCTAAATGAGATACAGCTGCAGACATGTTCATGAGATAAAGTCCACAAGGTGAAAACATCTCACTGCCTTGTCTTCCTTGCTTCCCTCATCCTCATTCGTAAAGTTATTTTGAATCAGGAGTTGTGACTTGTCATAAATGTCTACCTGCATTCTGGATCGTGGACAGTGACATCCCAAAGTTAGCTATTTTTGAACAGATGAAGATTATCCATGGAGCAAGGAGGAAGGACGGGCCTACGAAGCGCAATGTCACGCTTACTGCTATCCAATCACAACGCAGGCCGCATTCAGGTAATAACGACGACACATGTCGATGCAAGTCCTGTCATCAAATATCATTATCCAGACACAAAATGTTAAACATGGCCAGAATGCATTCTGCAAGCATTTACAGCTTGCATAAAAAATGTGCTTCTGATTCTGTACTTAATTCACATATGGATGACTGTCTCAGTACCCTGGAGAAGCAGAGGGAGGAGGAATTGAATATGGAAATCCCTGAAGAACTCTGGCAGGAATCCCTACTCAGAATACACTCATCGTCAATTTGTTTAAAACACTCAGTTATCCAACTCAAAGTTGTGGATAGACTGCACTGGTCTAAAGCAAAACTAAAGCTAAACTAAAGATGATTACTGACCCGAGATGTGACAAATTTAATCCAGCACCAGGAACTCTGTCACACGTGTTCTGTCCCAGACTAAGTAATTTTTGGCAATCGATATTTAATTTCTTGAAATGCAAGTAATGGCACACACTTACTGCAGTATTTGGAGTGGTCCTGCAGGATACAAGCCTCAACCAGAAGGTAAGAACATCATAGCTTTCACAACTCTAATAGCCCGACAGCTTATTCTGCTGAAATGGAAGGACAGAACTCAGCCTCTGGATTAAAGATCCCATGAATTATCTGGCTTTAGAGAAAATAAGATATGCCACAAGAGGCAATGCAGCCAGTATGACAGCCTGTTTTACACAGAAAAGATGGAACATAAGCAACTTCTCATTGTAACTGATTTTAGGATTTTTTTCATTTTTTTTTCATGTGTATTAGTTTATGTGGCGCAACTGGGAGTGGGGTTATAAATATATGTTACAAATGCACGTTAACGTTACTGTAATAAGAAAATACAATAAAAAGACTTTGAAAAAAAAGTGCTTCTCATCTGGATAATGTATCCGGATACATTTTGGATGTAAATGGAGTTTTTGTTTCTCACACAGCTGTATTATTTGTGTCAGGCCTCAGCTTCGTTTGGGTTTCAGTACCTCTGGCTGCTTTAGCTGCTGTCCCTTAAGCCGCTCTTGGGAGAAACTAAAAATTAACCTTAATGGACACTTTTCTCTTTGAATGCTAACTAGGGAGATGTTTACTAAGTACCGCTGCATCTCTCCTGCTGCCTGTTTGGCTATTTTTTATTTATTTCCCTATTTGTGAGCTGACAGGAAGCTTCCAGCAGCACAGCGACTCTGCCGAGGTCGCTCAGTCACGACCCCCCTCCTCTCTTTCATGCTGCTCTTTCCTGCTGAGCAGCNTCTGCCGAGGTCGCTCAGTCACGACCCCCCTCCTCTCTTTCATGCTGCTCTTTCCTGCTGAGCAGCTCTCCATAAATGCCAATTAGCCAAAATTTAAAACCAATTAGAGCTGCTTTGTGCTCAGTAAATCTGATTATTAACATCTTCCGCGCAATCAGCACCCAATGCCGTACTGCAGATAGCCTCCCGCATCAGGCCGATCCGTCTGCCATGCAGTCCGGTAGCTGCTTCATCCCCCCTTCGCCTTCTAATCTCACTATAATGACATTTGTGTAAGGCAATGAACAGTGTTGAGCGATACGCTTTTTCAAAACTCCAATGCCCACCACACACACACACACNCACACACACACACACACACACACACACACACACACAAACACATATATCACAGGCGTTTTTTTGACTCCTGGGTGTAATATTTTCTTCATTTGCATAATGATGTCCCAAGTTTATTACAAACCTGTGCATCCATCTCACTAAGGCCCATTGAACAAGCGGTGGATTTGTACAAAATTAGAATGCAAATGGATGTGATACTGTTGAACTTGCGATGATGGACCAATAAACTGCCTGAACCCTCCACATCACCAGCCCCCCCCCCCNGCCCCCCCCCCCGAAGCAATATGCGCCACAGTCAAACACTTTAAGCAACAAAGATGTCATCAATCATGCTTTCAGGATGAAGTTTTCAGCAGAGACGCTATAATAAACAGGTAACATTAAAAAAAAGACAATCAGCAAGTTAAGCTGCGATTCGACATTGTTGCTGAGCTGCTGATGTGACCTCATACTGGATGTACAGTAAGAAGCTGCCTGGCTTAAGGGAGGAGGAAGCATCAGACACACACACACACAAAAAAAAAAAAANAAAAAAAAAAAAAAAAAAAAAAAAAAAAAAAAAAAAAAAACTGCTGTCCTGCATCTTTGGAATGATCTCAGTTCAATCAATTAAACTGTCTGAGCTCTGAATGTCAGTGAAGGACATTCTTTTCTTTTGGGATCAAGACCCTAATCCAAGGAAACTCAAATAATTTTTGCCAGGGGCAAATTTTGCAAACTGAATGGGAGTCGGGGATCTGTGGGGAAAAAAATCCCTAATTAGTCCCTCCACCTTGAAGCTGCAGGTTAAGTTTGTTTAGATCTATCTGTAAAGACAGTTTCTCTGTCCGTCTGTCCGTCTGTGGCACCATCATCTCTATATGAAGTTGATATTCAGCAGGTTTATTGCTCAGGACCCAAGGACGTGCAGCGTCACATGTGAAATTGTTTGGACGAGCGGTTCTCAAATTGAGCTGTGCTGGTAAAAGGTAGTCTGTGTGGCAGGATACACTCCAGACGTGGCAGCATACACTCCGGTCCGGTGTCACGGTCTCAACCCTAACCCGTGCAGCAAACAAAGCTAGCTCACGAGGATGTGCAGAACTAAATTATGGCAGGCTGCAGCACACACCANGCAGCAAACAAAGCTAGCTCACGAGGATGTGCAGAACTAAATTATGGCAGGCTGCAGCACACACCATGAAGTCGGGCCTGGTCTGAACACGCATGTTTTGAACATACACTGCAGTAGTAATATCACATAAGAAGCAACACGGGCCATGAAATCTTGGTCTTACAAAAACCCTGAGAATGAAGATTATCTTATCTGTTCCTTGTGCTATCAGGAGGAAAAGCCAAATGAATGTTAGCAGGTTTTGTCTCATAGTGGTGCTTTGTTGTTTGGTCCTCAATCCATTTTGTGTTGAACTGGCTGTTTTCACAGTCAGCTTTTCTCTTTTTGTTAGATGTACTTATGTTTGTTTGCTGACGGCCAAACAAGGTGTGTCGAGCATCCTTTGCTCGTTTTCGTGGATAAAACTTGTGGGGTGCAGAAACTACAAACGTTCATCCAAAACAGTCACATAATCATTTCCCATCATTCTGTGTTCTCCAAGTTTATGAAAATCATGTCTATTAATTCTCAAATAAAGCATTTTTTTCTAATTCCATAACTTTCTTAAATAGTGTTTATTTGCTTATATTTCATTTGGGATTTAAACGACTTTTGGGGAGGCCACCATTATTATGATAGAAGGCATTTTGAGCATGTAGGCTTGATCCCTCCCCTGAAAAAGTTCAAACAGGATCATAATATATATCCACACTATTTAAGATGCACATGAAGCATCTATTTAAGCTATTTAAGCATTTATGGTACAGTTTTGATAATAATTTATCAAATAACACTATAAAAAAGATTGCTTTTGATTGTACCAAGAAAATGGCACGCCCTCATGAATTATTAATGCCAGCGTTCTAACTTTGTCCTTTTAGCCTGTCGGAATATCTACTTTTCTGCACTGCAGCCACGATGGTAATACGCCACAGGGCCGCTCTGTCCTCCCACCGCATTTAAATTAGATTACTCGCAAGATAAATTCAGCAGAGTCCGTAACAAAATGCACCGTGACAAATGCTGACTCAGGCGGCCACAAGCAAATCAAGGCAGAAATCAGCAATGCAGTTCAAACCAAACACCCTCTTTATGTTATTTTTTGCAGTATACTTTGAAAAAAAGGGCTTCTTTTAGGAACGAAAACTCCAGACTTTGACTGGATTGCGATGACCCTGTAGCTGTCATTTAAACTCCTTACTGCTATAAAGTTTTTTCTCGCAGTGAAACTTCTACCTTCCCAGATGCTGGAATGCCTCGTGGAATCCATTTCATGGTTAGAATAAGATGAAATTTGGCATACCTGGAAAATATCCCAATAGACCCGTACGTGATTAAAATTTGAGCTGTTCAAGAAAAACATTCCCCCAGGTTGTTCTATTTTAGAGTCGATTCATTCGCTGAGAGGATTTTTAGGTTCTCTGCGGGGATATTTTACTTGCATATTGTAAAAAATGTATCAACTATGGTTATAATCTCCATGTTTCTGGGCTATGAAAGGAGTAAAGCCATTTCAAGCAGCAGTCGTCTTTTCAAACGCATGAAGGTGGAAGATATTTATAACGTTTTATACGTGGGATCAGAAAGGTAATAAAAATAATGTGAGGCGACAATTGTCAGACGTCAATGGCCAGCAAGGCTTCAAATAAGGATGTAAATGGAAGTTTATTTCTGTAAATGGTTTTGAAAATTTGAAGACAGGTGGCATTAGGGAGATTTTAGAAGCTGAAATATTTAAAGTTTAGTCATTAGTTGTGAAGCTGTTAGGAGATTAATTGGTTGGTTGACTGATAATGATTTTTGTGAAGAAATCTTTGATAATTAATTAATCATTTCTAACTTTTGCTGGTTGTACCATCTTAAATGTGAGGATTTGAAGCTTTTTTTGCTGTTTCATATCAAAACTAGAAGGGGAAATCATTAGAGCACATACCTCCACCAAAACCAAACAAAGTATAACATATTTGTTCAGACTGCTATTAAAGTTGTTTGTATGCTGACTCAATTTCATGGTACTCTTTTGAGGCTGGACTTTGTGGAGGTGTTGTATTGGACTGCATTATATTTAAGGGTGTTTTTTTAAATTTAACCTTTATTTATGCAGGGTTAGTTCACTGAGCATCAAATACTCTTTTTCAGGAACACCCTGCTCACACACACACACCTGGAAGCTGCCCAGTACAACCACAGACATCTCTGCTGGTGACTGAATAGTTCCACTGGAGCATTTAGGGGTTAGTCCTTGCTCAAGGGCACCTCAGTGATGATAATTAGGGAGAAGCAGGCGCTCATTTAATTCTCCAACCCTGATTTCTCCTGCCAGATCAGGGATTGAACCAGTGACTGTTTGGTCACGAGCTCACTTCTCTAACCTTTAGGCCTCCACTGCCCCACTTATCATTTATTTGTTATCCTGTTCAAGCAGATATGTTAGTCCACCAGATCCAGATCATTACCAGATCCAGACCAAATTTCACATATGTACAGTCTATCACGGGATGAAAATGACTGGACTTCATTGAGATTGGTGTATTTTGAAGAAATAGACTGAAAAAAAATTACAAAATGTCCTTTGATTTCATTTTAAAGCAATAATTTAAACAATACCTGGATCCGCCCCTGCATCCTGAGCTACATCCCACCCTTCCAATAACTTTCATCACAATCAGTTCAAAGTAATGTTGTGAGTAATCATGCTAACAAATAAAGTGATCAACCAACCAGCAGACGTGGGTGAAAAATATATCCTACTTCATTGTTCTTTTCTGACTGTTGGTCAGATGAAATAAGCAATTTTTAATACATCACTTTGGTGTCTGGTAATTTGGGAATGGACTTTTTTTTTTTTTTATTGATTTTGCCCATTTCATAAACATTTTTTAAATTATTAATTGAAAACATAAGTAAGTAATTCATCTTCAATGACAGTCATTCTTTTATCTGCAGCCCGACTAATATTTCCAAAGCATGATACAAAGTCTTTCCCAATTTGCTTGTAAAACTGTAATGCAGATGAAGAAATCCAGCATGAATTACTTTTTTAAGCTGAAAGCAGCTGAAAGCCTGAAAAACAAAACAAGACATTTAAGTGTTTTTGTGGAAACTAAAGCAGGTGACTAAAATGGTGAAATGGCGACTAAAGGATTTCAAATTAAAATGCTGATGTCAGACTTCCCAGTACGTGATGTTCTCTTATGTGTCTGCATATTTAATCAATTTATTTTTAATATTTGCATATCCCTCTCACAAACAGGAATGCACTGCAAAACATGCAGTGACAACACATGCCATTCCCACTAAAAGCTGCAGGGGGCAGTATTTAGACACAGATGCACCATTAAGCTGCTATAAATCTCCAAGGTACCCAAACTGCGGAGGAGTCAAAACCACACAGCACTTTGTCATCTGAAGGTAAACTGAGGTCCCATTATTCAGTCATAACATATTTAAAATCCACTGAAAACATGTTATTTTGCTTTTATTTGTATTTCATGTCATGGACAAACAAAGTTTTTAGTGTTATTACCCTGTATGATGTGTCAGGGTCCCATGTTTGCCACTTGGGGCCACTTTTTTGTGAATGGGGCTATTATAAAAATCATAAAAATGTCTCATTGTGCCCATTGGGACTGACAGAGTCAAGAATTAAATTTAATTAAATCACTCGCTGCAAACACAATAGGATACACAATAGTGTTTTGCAGTTGCTTTTAGGCAGAAAAGTACAATTTGTGCAGGGACAGATTCAGCAGGTTGTACGAACAAACGCACACTTTTATAAATAGTGTCATTCTGTGCAGAGAGAGAGAGAGCCTCTCTGACTGAAATCATCCAATTCTTTACACACCAATATCTGCCGGTGACCATCTGCAGCATGAAATATCCCCCAAAAAATGGTTGTGCAGTATCTTTCTTTTTCCGGTTCATTGCATTTGTTTACATCTGCATGTTAACACCCAGTGATCGACCCTTTCAGAATGAGCAGTTTGAGGCTCAGCTTGCAGAGCTTGTTAGAGGATCTCTGCGACTTTGTGGCCAATCAAACGGCTTCAGAATCCTCATGTTCCCTCGGCTGTCTTTGTGTCGGGCTTTTAACCACAGCCAGTGTTGTTTTTGATGCCTCTCTGTGTTTTTGTTGCCACTGCTTCCTTTTTTCCTCCCTCCAAAGTTCTGCTCAGGGCTTTAATCTTCACATGTCCTCACTGGTGTGTGGTGCAAATAAACAAAGTTAAACTAAAAAAAAAAAAANAAAAAAAAAAAAAAAGCTGTGAGTGCCTTTGACACGCTGTGGAATTATTGAGTCAACACCGCCCGATGAGGTGTAACCTGAGAGCCTAGGGAGTCAATCCCGTCACTCCGTCCTATCAGTCATCTACCAAACCGCCATGACCCCCTCAGCTCCCACATCAATGCAAAGCTGCCCATGTAGAAAAACCAACTGATGGGAGTCGACAAAAACTGTACGAGCTACTGTCAGAATCTCTCTGGAAATACAAGCTGCCATTTCTTTTCATCTCCCTTCATATANCCACGGCCATCTTTTTTTTTTTCTTAGTTTTATCGCCACTCCTAATTTTAATATTAAACATACATCTTCACTCCCCAGGAATAACACTACACATGGCGCATAATGTATCCCTGACAGCTTTTTCTGCATATCAACGCATGCAGCTTGGAATAATTTACCCTCAGCCATGTAATTACGCGATGGACAGTAATAATTTACTGTTTCAGAGCAGAGAAGAGGATCAGGTCATTGTGCTGGATGCTGTCAGTGCACTCAGATGAATGCATGACACTGGACTGTGTGTACAGATGAACTGCTATTACGAGATTCATGTTTTTATTCTCTTATCTCTGGTTTTCAAACTTCTTGCACGCCACCAACAAGCACCCACTTTTAGAAAAATCAAAGAAAAACCTCTTGTTTGCTTATATTCAGTCCTTTCTTTAAAGGACCATACCATCTATTTTGCATGTTTGAGCCTAATATATTCAATTTTCATACATGTAATGTTGCTGACAATCATTTCCCAAAGCATACTACTGGAGCAGTGAATTCCTACCTTCCAGACCTCCACTGGTTTCAGTTCATTCTGGTACACTATTAAAATCAACTTGTTGATACTTGAAATGATCTTCATTCCGAACAAGATGTGTAGTCAGTTTTTTTTTTTTTTTTTTTTTTTTTTTTTTTTTTTTTNCTCCACTGGGGAATATAGTCCCAAAAGAAGACCTGCGTTTATGGAAAAATTTAAAGGACCATGACTTCATAAGGCTGCGTAACTATTAGCAGGAGAAACATGGATTTTTAAGGTGGGTGTATCACTTGAATATTTGATTTTGAAAGATTAAGAGATTTAGCAAAATATCAGAAAAGCTGAAATACAGTTTTATCCTTTGGGAAATGATTGTCAGTAACGTAACATGTATGAAAATTTAATATATTAGGCTCAAACATGTAAAATGGATGGTATGGTCCTTTAATGTGAATGTAGTGAAGATTAATGAATCCTGCTTATTTTATACAAACTGCACAGTAACAAAATTTCAACACATTTCACTTGTTTTTTTTGTTCTTAAGAAATCTCAGGAGACATCTAGCAGACCACCATAGGGGATTCCAAGTAACACCATTGGTACTTGTACTACAGTTTGAGAACCATTCTCCTAACCTATGATAGTTAATCAGTTATTTGTCCCTTAAGTGCAATTAGTTGTGCAGTGACACATATAAATACCAAGTGAAACTGTAAAATAAATTATAAAACATGAAACTAATAAAAAATAAGTTATAATTTATGTTTAAAATTACATTGTATAATGTATGATGTGTTATCTATCTATCTATCTATCTATCTATCTATCTATCTATCTATCTATCTATCTATCTATCTATCTATGTTAAAAATATAAAATATTAAGATGAAGTTACTACTAGTGATACAATTATGACAATGATGACTACTATCACAGTACCTCCAACATAACTATTTATTATAATAAACATATTTATGTATTTTGTTGAAATTGATCAGATTGTGTCATTGAAATGAGTTCACATTAAATCCCTCACATTCATTTTCTTTTCAGATTACAACAAAAATATAATCTGATTTTTAAGAAATCAAATGACGTGTGTCTGATTTTTAATAAAATACACCTGAAGTTAAAGTTCTTTTTTTTTGTTTTTTTAATTTATTGGCATGTTTCTAATCTCTGATGTTTCTCATATGCAAAGTCGTTCTGGTATCATCCAGCTGCTTGTCTGATCCAGGCAGGTGATTATTGCACAAAAATAGGAAGATGTGTATGATGTAATCCAATGCAAAAGCCCTGAAACAAGCCATACCTTACTTTATATGCTCAGGTTTTTTTGTTTTGTTTTGTTTTGTTTCTGTGCTGAGTTCAGTTTATGGTAGATTTCATAATAATAATAATAATAATAATATTTATTTGTACAGCACCTTTCATACACAACATGTGTCCAGGGTGAACCCCTCCTCTTGCCCTATGACTGCTGGGATAGGCTCCAGCCCCCCGTGACCCTCAACAGGACAAACGGGTTTAGAAAATGGATGGATGGATGGATGGATACACAACATGTAGCTCAAAATGCTTTACATTTTAAAAAAAGAAATAAAAACAGCTGAAAGTGCTTTACGTTTAAAAAAAAAAAGAAATAAAGACAGGGAACACAGATTAAATTAAAAAGTACAGATACAAATAGAATGCTTGGCATCACAGAGAAAACAAGCCATAAAAAAAAAACAAAAACCTTTAGAAGCAAATAAAGGTCAATTAAAAACATCTTGTGGGACTCTGAGTGATAAGTGGTGTTAAGGAAAGGCTTGGTTAAAAAGGTATGTTTTTAAGTGGTGTTCAAAGCTTTCAACAGATCCTGCCTCTCTGTCTTTGGGTTAGCTGTTCCACACGTTTGAAAAAAGCTGCATCACCAGTTTTCTTTTTGGTTAGGGTTTTGGGTATTTAAAAAACCAGCAGTAGAGGATCTGAGGGCTCGTGAAGGAGCATAGATTGGGGGGCTGTAGGTGTAAATGTTTTATATATCTGGAGGAGGCCATGATGGTAAAATCCAGTAAAATTGTGCGACTGATTAGAGCTCCCAGGCTGCCGGCTTTTCATTTTCCGAAGATATAAGGGTATATGCTATTCTCGAACAGGTGCGCTCACCTTTTGTGTACCTGTCACTCACCTATTCAATTTAAAGTACTCTACAGCTCATACAGTATATTGAAAGCCAACCTACCTACAATATAGCCTGATGTTAGCCACAGGGCAACAGTGTACTAGCTACGCCCCAGCTATGGAGAAATTGGAGAAATCCAGGAGGGCGGTATTTCAAACTCTTTCTCAAATGCTGGACTGTGAAATTGAGTCTAAACCCCTAGTAGCTTTATTTGGCTCTACTAAAGAAGAAGATAGTCAAGTCAAGTTTATTTGTAGCCTAGTATCACATTCAATGTCTCAAAGGCTTTACAGGGCCACACATTAGCAGCTCTCGACCAGCACAAGCTTTCTACGAAGACGAGGAAAAACTCCCTAAAAAACCTTATTATGTAAGGAAAATGGAAGAAACCTCAGGAAAGACGATTCAAAGAGGGATTTGCTCTCCCTAAATGACCGGGTAATGCAATAAGAGCTACAGGTGTAGAAACATGTAAATTACAAAGATCAAAACAAGGAAATATTACAGAATAATAAACAGCAAATCATCAGTGATCCAGTGTAGGGATATGAACGAGTACACCATTGTTTGTATCTGTATCTGTATCCATCCATCCATTAGCATCTGTTTATCTGGTCCAGGTCATGGTGGCAGCAGACTAAGCAGCCTGGCCCACACTTCTCTGTCCCAGGCCAGGCCCTCCAACTCCTCCTGGAGGACTCTGAGGCGTTCCCAGGTCAGCCAGGAGATATAATCCCTCCAGCGTGTCCTGGGTCTTCCCCGGGGCCTCTTCCCAGTTGGATGTGCCTGGAAGACCTCCCTAGGGAGACGACCAGGGAGCATCCTTACTAATCTGTATCCGTTCAACCAACTAAATTATCTGTATCTGTACTCGGATGGGCGGGGCTTAGCCCAGAGAGTTAAGAATCGCTAGCTGACTGGCAAGTTAGCCTAGAAGCTAGAAGCTAGTAGAAGCTAGCAGAAATGTGTGTTTGTATGAGTAGCTGCCATGTGAATGTCCACAGTAAATGAATTTAGCTGTGGACTGAGAATAATGTTGATCTGAATCTGAGAATAGCAACTATAGCTAATAGATGCTACTATGCTAGTGTGGACAGAGTGGCTGTGAGTCGTGTGGAGCAGCAGCAGCAGCTCTGTGTAGAGAGGAGCTCTGTGATTGGCTGCCTGGACAATCACAGAACCATGTGGACACAGCACTAGTAAGCACTACCCAATCAGATGTTTTTCCTCCAACGAGTATACGGATAGTGACACATTTTACTTGGATGGTACTCATGCTCGTAAAAAGTGCATTATCCGTAACGGATAGTTTCATCCGAGTATTCAGCTCATCCCTAATGCCAGTCTAGTCAAAATGAAATCATCGTCATGATGATTTAAAATATGAGTCACATAGAGTGAATGTCCATGGTTGGGAGTATGGTCAGTTTGGGAGGAGCCAGCTGAGCACATAGCAGACACCACCAGGTGAGGACGTCATCAGGAAGCCACATCAAACACACACGACTGCAGCTAAACATGGCACCCTGTCCTTCACTTCCCCTTTGGACAGGCATGCCATTGTAATCAGGTGGAAGGATGCTGCTCACCCACCCATGCTCAATGGCGAGGGGACATAATGTCCTATGTCTAAAACTCAAGAAAATTTGTCTATCTGTAGGTTTGATATGATAAATTTGACAAGATGTGGAGTTTCTTTGTCTTTTCTGGACTTCTGAACACTTGAAGGAACATACTGGAAATTGTGCATGTTTGAGCCCAAACTATGCTACTTTAGTGGTACATTTTAGAATTGTTTTTGTTTTTCCTACCTTCCAGACTGCCACTGGTTTCAGTTCATTCCAGTATGTTATTAAAATCAAATTGAAAAGCCTTGAAACATGCTTGAGATATATTAGCCATCACAGCAAACATGTCTGTTAGTTTTGTTGCCGAAGTAGTTTTATTTAACTGATCCATCATGGAGCTCCATGGAAGATGATGTATTTCTCCACCAGGAAATATAATCCCAGGAGAAGACGACTTTTAAAGAGAAATTAAAACGACGGTGCCTTCTACAATCGTGCAAAAATGGTGAAACATTAAACATAGCAGGTGAAACATTGAATTTTAAGGTGGCTGTATCACCTGAATATTTGATTTTGAAAGATTAGGGGATTTGAAAAAAATAACAAGAAAACTAAAATATGGTTTTATGTTTTGAGAGTTGGTTGTTAGCAATGTAGCATGTATGTTACAGTATGTATGTATTGTATATTGGACTCAAACATGCAAGATCACCAGTATGGTCCTTTAAATATCCTGGAGGACTCAGTGAAATGAAATATAGCATTTCTATGTTCAATTGTCTGATACAACACTTAACACCGCTCATTTAAATTTTTTATTTAATTATTTACTTTTGTGAAGTTGTATGAGTGTGTTGCTGTGTGTATATGTGTGGTTTCATTAGTTTTTTAAATGTGTTTTATGTATGTATTCATCTGTGTATTTTGAACTGTGAACTATTTCTCTGACCACTCTATTCCAGAACTTTTTCTTCACTATATTTGACAGTTTGGAGCTAGTTGAACCAAGGAGGAGTGGAGGAGTGGGGGCTATAGGATGGAGGAATATTTGTTGTACAGTATTTGTTTTAAAAGAGATCAATTCAATTGGATAGTTGAAAATGTACACCATATGTTATATATTGTATTGTTTGCTAGAAAACCAATAAAAAGTTTTAAGAAAAAAACAACTCCATGTCTGACAGTTTATATAACAACAAAAGTAATATTTATTACAGACCTGCTCTTTCATATTTCAAGACAACATACAGGCATTTCTACATTTCTACAAACCCAGTTATATATTCCTGTGAAATACATGTTTGCCCCAATTCTCATCAATGGACTCATGTAAACATTCCAAACTGAATCTGGCTTTTTTTTTTTTTTTTNTTTTTTTTTTTTTTTTTGGAAAGCAGCTTGTCAGTTAATGTAACACATTTGTTGAAAAAAAGGTGTTTTTCACTCTGAAGCAGCAGCAGCGGGTACTTGAAGCGGTGATCAGTACACGTCACGGTAATACACTGTACCAGATGCCGAGCACCGGGCCGAGAGGAGGATTAACTTCACTTTGGAGAGCAGGAGGAACCGTCGTTTAAGGATTTGCAGAGGGATATCTCTATTTCCACTGCTAAGCTCTCAGTGAAGTGTCAGAGGGAATTCTACCTTTTCTCAGATGACTTTGGGGATGGTTATTGACAGAGTGGAGACCAAAACCACTGGAGGTCAAACTAAAATCAGTAATTCCGCCCACACACGGTCAAGGGCAGTGCTGGTGTTTTGACATGTCTGCTTCCTCCCTGCAGCATCGGTCCAGCAGTTCAACAGCAAATCGATTACATGTGGTTTGACAATGTTCTCATTTAATTGATATTTTCAGTTGAAAGTCAAGCAAATCAGCAGATCTTTGGGTTTCAGGGTGGACGTAAGGTGCTTTTTAAGGTTTTCCTTTGGTCATAACGTTCTGTTGGGAAATTGAAAAGCAGAAATCGCTTCAAATCCTGCTGGCAAGAATGGCAGAGTTGTGCTCACCCAGTTAAAGGACAATATCGGTGATTGTACATGTTTGAGCCCAATATATACAACAATATACATGATAAGTTACTCACAACTATTTTCCTAAATACAACCATTTTTCCTAACTTCCAGACTACCATTGGTTTTGAGTTCATTCCAGTAGATACGCCATAAAAATCATCTTGTCGAGACTTAAAATGTGCTTGAGATAATTAATTCATCACAAGAAACACATTGTTAAGTTTTTGCTGAATTGTCCTTATTTAACCAATCCAACATGGAGCTGCATAAAAGACAAAGTGTCTCCACCAGGAAATACAGACCCAGGAGAAACACTGCTTTTACCGAGAAATTAAAATGACCATGCCTTCTACAATCAAAACATTGAATTTATTTGATTTTTAAAAATAAGGGGATTTTAAAAAATAACAGGGAAACTTAAATATGGTTTTATGTTTTGTAAATTGGTTGTCAGTAATATAACATGTACGCAGATTGTATACACTGAGCTTAAACATGAAACACTGACGGATTGGTCCTTTAACAGTCTCAGTTCTCAATTTATGTTTCACCAAAGCTAATGGAGGCTCATACTGTTTTGTGTGTGTGTGTGTGTGTGTGTGTGTGTGTGGGTGTGTGTGTTTTCTTTCAGTGGTGACAATAACTCCATAACATATTGTCACTCCCCTTGTCAGAAATCCATTTTCTCCGGAGCTCAACACATCATTTACTTGTTCCTCTCTGCAGGCAAACATGTATGAAATGGGTCTAATTACAGTCATCAAGGCCATCATCATTTGTACTTCATTAACAGGGTGCTAATGCCTTTCAATGTCTGTCACACATCCATGGTAGTAGCTATACTTCGTGGCTGGGTACACTCCATCAGGTCCGCTGGCTGCGCTGCCTGCTGCTATTGAGAACCATAATGAGCTAATCTGAGAAAAACGCCAGCTGATCAGAAAATGAAGTAGGAACAATGGACTTCATTCTTCTGCCTGACTTCCCTTTCAGTGCCAAAGTGACCTTCATCGCTCATATTTGAAGGCCACCAACAGGCCAGCGTGTCGTTCAGTCAGAGGCTTTGCGGGCTAAAGGTCGCTGATGAATGAGAGCGTAAAGCAACAGATTTTCAGGTCGAGTCGTGCTGCGTTGGAGTTGGGTCATGGAGGACGTGTTGGCTGCCACTCGTTCTGATGAGCTCAAAAAAAAAAAAAAAAANAAACACCTCGGTGGTCGTTGTAATCAGTCTCAGCTGTCCTCTGGAGCCTCTTCACTTTTTAAGCACTTTTGCAGCTTTTCTCACCACCTCATCAAAGGTCTTCGAAGGTCCAGGCTGTCTATATACCAAGAGCGTAGGTTTGATTTCAACATTGGTGAGACTCTTTTTTTATTTTATTTATTTATTTTTTTTGGACCAACATGCACAGTTATGCTGCACTTGCTGTCTTATGCTTTTCTATGTCTCACACACATACAAAGAACTTGACTGTGTAAAATATTTGCTTTGTTCATTTATATGTGTATTCATTATTTATGCTTTTATTTATTATTTATGGAAACAAAACTTGTATGGCTTTTTTCTCATTCCTCCTATCAGGCTCCCTAATGGGTCAGACGCCGGCATCCACAGTCTGTTTTTATGTGAGACGATGTGATCAATAAAAGAAATTATTCCAAACAGTAGTCATTTTAAAACATTTTTGACCATTTTGTTTCACCACTAAAAAAAAAAATCATTTGCCAGCACAGCAACAAGACAAAACAATGAAAACCTGATACATGCCAATAAAGCTTCCAACAGGCTGCTCACTGATGGCATCAAGCCGTGACAGTCAGATGACCAAAACACGCTAAAATATAGAATAAATTTGCCTTTTTCTTACCAACATTGTGAAGATAAAAGTGTCCTAATAAAAGATTCCATGATAAGTTTTCATATTCATTATTCCATTTCCATTCCATTTTAGAACATACACTATAAGCAGCCAATCAGAACGCTTGGTGATAATTTTTTTTACAAGCTTTGAGTTCCTTGTCAGGGATTTGATCCAATAGGAAAGACTTAGCATTAAACTGACCAATCGGATGCCTCGGTTGTTTCACTGCAGCTATAACATAGAGACAACAAGTAAACACACACAACTGTGAATATTGTGTCCGACCAACGTTAAAACTAAATGCTCTATGAATTCTGTGATGTCTAATCATTTAAACTATAATTATTTACCAAATTCACTGCTGTAAATCGCTCTCTCAGACACATCTCAGGCAGCAGATTGCAGGTTGCCAGATCAGCAGGTATCACAGAATGTGCTGTCATCCAGTCAGAAAAGCTGCTTTTTACAGAAAACTCACAAACCTGGCAGCTCTGCACAGATCTGTCCGGCTGGACTTTAAGCGACAAGATCATTTGAGGTTGTTATAAATATTGCTAGGAACAATTCAGTAGCGTCTCAGTATTGGTAAAGACACGTCCCTGCCATCCCTACCTGAATCTATGCTATAGTGCTATATTCTCTTACATTTTCTGATGAAACCATTATGCCTTAAAGTGTTCAGGTAGCAGAGCTGAGCATTTCTCAGGGCAAAGGTTTTGCAACTCTGAGAGGTCAGATTTCCAAAGCTCACCAATAAACCAGAGAACCTCATCATCCCCGAGGCTTTTGATGCTCGCATTTCTAAATGACCTGTATTTTCTCACCACCTTTTACCCTTTTACAAAGCTTGTGTTCAAGTCATAGATCAGTAGAATAATAGTGGAGAAAACAGCTTTTCTGCACAGCATGGAGCTGGTCCCTGGAGAAACTTTGTCTGATCCCTTGTCTGTATCATCACCAGCAAATGAGACCCCCTCAGAGCCAATGGAGCTGTGCGACTGTCAAAACCCTCCCCTGTACAACACACAATCTTCTCCAGCTGTCACTTTGCCATATGTTAAAGCAAAACGGAGGCAAACGCAGCTGAGTTTGGCATGACTTGAGCCCTGGGGAAAGAAAGGCAGCGGAAATGGTGTCCTGTTGTCTCCAGCATATGGCTCATGTGGCTTCATCTGATGACTTCCATTGTGGAAGTTTCATTGTACAACTCCAGCCTCAAAGGATACACTGTTGGTTTGTTTTGAAGCCTTGAAACTGATTAAAAAGGCCTAATGATCCTTTCTAATGTAATCCCTTTATCTGCAGTGTGCTTGAAGTAAGTCTCATGTGATCACTATTGAGGTGTGTGTGGTTTGAGACTTCAAAAGAGACACGATGAATCAAAGGATCGGGAAAAAAGTTCAGCTAGATACTGTAACTTACCATTTGTGTGATGCAGAAATAGGATATCCAAAGCTGTAACACAACCTATTTTAGCTGAACCATCTCTGTTTTCCAGACACAACCAGTGCAGGATGATTGTTAGTGTGTTAGCACTTTGCTCTCTTTGTATTCCTGTGTGTTCCATTTTGCAGAGAAGAGTGTGTGCTGGGTAATGCAATCCTGGACCAACACTCTTATTAATCACTTCCTCCCAAGGAAGAGGGTTCATTAGGAAGCGATTCTCTTAATGGAGACTGGAATGGCCCGTAGTTTAAGTGGTGCAGAGTCAGGGCAGAGGAGCTAAATCCGTCAGCCGGGTGTCAGGGTGGAACGGGAGAGGAGGGGCTGGTCTAGAGGGTCCTCCTAAATAACGTTATCAAAGGAATACAGGGACCACTCATATAAATAAGCTCAGAGGTGGCCCACCCTTCAAAATACACTCCAGGTACACTCTGCAGGGAAAGGAAATCTCACACTTCACGTTCTGCTGAGCTGTAAGGATCAGATCTGTTACAGAAACGTAAAAAATAGTCAACAGAGGAAATATGACAAATTAATCTCATCGGGTAATGTGGGTGTCTCGGTGACAAATGTCGACAGAATACCTGAGTGGGGCAAGTAATTATACCCAAATGAACTTGTCGGCCCTTGTAGGGAGACGATTGCTTGAGCTCGTATCAGCTTTACACAACTCATATGCGGTAAGATGACGGCTCCTGGTCCAGAGACAAACAATTTGCTGGAGTGCCTGCATGCTGACAAAATGATAATATGTTGCCTGTACTGCAGCATGGCTTTCTGTTGTGCCTCTTGGTTCTGACACCACTTCAAATAACACCAGGTGAATTTTCTTTGGAGGTGGGAAAGAAAACTGTGGCTCCTTAGGTGTGATAGAAAGCTGAGTACAGTTACAGCTTCGATCTGTCTTGTTTCAAAGTGAGCTGTGATAATCATAGAGGCTGAAGATACACCCTCAGCCTGTTTTCCTCACGGCTGCTTAAAATCCTTAATTATCTTACCTAACTTAATTCTCAGCAAGAGTTAGAAGCTTATGTGTATTAGCTGCAATATCAGGCCAGTGTCAGCCTTTTAAACTAGCTAGCATGGTCCACTTTTCTGGATATGTTAATTAAAGTGGGTTTTTAATCCGAAAATATTTGCTCTGACCTGAATCAGCGAGTTTTATTGTTGCTTTTCTTACACGTGCCCTTGGTTTGTGTTTCGATTAAAGCAAAACAAAAAGCCATGTGAGAATGCTCACAGTTCTCACTGGTCAGAAATATTTGAGGGCAAGATTGAGAAAATTAAAACAGGAAGAAATCTGCTTTTCTTATACATAGAAAAATGGCAGAACTGGCATGCGTTGTTTGTCGTAATCATAATTTTAGCTATATTCCACGTAAAGCAGCACCGGCAGAATGCCACATTTGAATGCACTTCAATGCAACATCACAAAAATCACATGTTGCTTCAGATATGCAGCCTTCAGATGGTTGTATGGGATAATGGAATTTGTACTGACCATGAAACCACAAGCTAACCTTCAACATGTTAATTCGAATATGTCTTTGTATATCAACTTGATATGTTACAACCAGTGGCAGGCCTTGTATTTTATACCTAGGCCTTCAGAGCTATCCTCCCGCAATTAAACCATTCAAATAATCTCAGCATGACACTAGGGCTATAGGCTGTTATTATTTGACGTAACCAGCCCATATTCACAGTGACAGTAACCTTTATCAAGTGGAATAAAGTGATTTAACACGAGGATCAACACCTATGAAAGTTACAACACAACATGGTGACTGAAACCATCAAGGATGTAGCATTATTACATGTTATGACAGGATGCTGCATCACAAATAGACATGGCATAGCCCAAGTCAGTGTCATTACCAAAGAAACAAGAACAAACTCACAACAATCATCACATTTACTCATTTTCAGTTGCAAATAACAGGCATTCCCAGCACTACAATTTGCAATGTTCCTTCGACGCTGTAAGCCAGGTGTATCTTTTCCGAGTTGCTCAATTGAAAATGCCGCACAAATCCTTTCCTGGCTGGGTCAGGGCTGCAGGCTGCAGGGTTTGTCGACCCTTCCTCACAATTTCCATCTTTTCTTGAAAGGTCCTTCTGGAAAAAGGCTTTGCCAGTAAATCCGCCACCAAATCCATTTCTTCTCCTCCTTCAGCCGTTGTGCNCTGGAAAAAGGCTTTGCCAGTAAATCCGCCACCAAATCCATTTCTTCTCCTCCTTCAGCCGTTGTGCGTTAAAAAAGAACAGAGTTAAGTAAAAATCTAGACAAAAAAAAATCTAAAGCTAAAAATCTAAATGTCACGAAAGAAAGTTTCAATAAATCTTAGATAATTCTACATTACATGCTAGCTAGCTTTACTTCAGTTAGCTACCTGGCCTCTGATTCGTGCCACATAAAAAATGCTGATGTAGGCGACTAGGCCAGCTAAAAGACTCTGGCATGTCAAAGAATACCCCAACATGGCAAACTCGAAATCTAATTGGTTAAAAAAGATGACAATCAACAACATCGTCCCATTTGCTTCAACAGCAGAGGGAATTCAATGGCCTCAATATATATATATATATATATATTTTTTTTNTTTTTTTTTTTTTTTTTTACCCGGAGACAGCAAAGGTAGAAAATCTGATTGGATAAAAGCTCTAATTTATATGAGTTGGGCTGGAAGCAGCACAACAGATGGAGAAAGTAGCAATGAAATGACATTAATAATAAACTGATGGGAACAAACTTTGTAAAATACATATAGCATTCATGAAAATATATATTAAATTATAAAAATGTAACTTCCTGATTCTGCTAATCTCTAGGCCATCAGATAGGGTCTTGCTGGCCCTGTCAGATCACCTCTGGTTACAACCTTTTCACAATATTTGTTTGACTTACTATGGTTAATCAACCCTGCAGTTTGCTGATCATTAGCCACATATGCTTAGACCTCGCTGTATCTACATCAATCAATATTTCAACAGATCACCTTGGAGTTGGTTCTGAACTAGTTCGGATCACTTTGCCACAAACAATCCTTGATGCGGTTTTTATACGATTATTTTGCTCTGCATCTGCAGACACAAACTGTAGTCTGATTAAAATGGACTAAACTAAACACCCAAACCCCTTACATTTTTGTGTCCCATGATGGCCTAAATGCTGCTTCAGAAGTTGCTGAGAACTTTTCTAATTCAAAGATATCGGAGATTTTTAGATATGGATATTCACATATACAGCTACTGGAAGTTTCATCTAAAATTACTGATGTTATCCTTTGAATACATACAGTATCAGTCAAATCCCACTTTCTCAGTCCATCTACAGACTTAGTAATTTTTGAATTCTGCCAAAGGTCTACAGATGGAAGACAAAATAACACGTGCTTTCTAATCCAATCCAATTTAACAACCCTGCATAAATTCTACCTTTTTGTTGACGCTGTGTCAGGGAGTATTTGATTCATTTTCATGGTAATTTGTTGTATGGTTTTGTAAAATAAGTTATAAAATGCTGTCATAATAACTTAATCACTTATGTTCCATGTTAAATTATTTGTTGCTTACCTTCCGCTCAGGTGTGTGATTAGACTGGATGGCAAAACTTATTCAGCTCATATCTGGTGTCAGTCAATACAAGCAGCTAATAATGTTTTTCTCTACAGTGCTCAGGTTCATGACAGCACATATAACAAGCAGCGGAGCAAAATAAATAAATAAATAAATAAATTACACAGGCTACCTGAGAGAAACTTCCAAGTTTATTCCGTACTTCCAAAAACGCTGAAGGCTTTCGGTTTGTCCTCTACTCTGTCCATAACCTCATCAGGCTGAATAATTGTTGCAGTGCAAAGAGAAGATTACCTGGAGGTGAAAAATGTCCTTTCTCTTTCTCTGCTCCCCTTTAAGTTTTTCAGCTCTTTTTTCTGAAAAACGAACCTGACTGCTGTCTCGTCCTTTTCCAACTAATGAGACAAGACTGAAACACAAACCTCCCTTCCTGATTGTTTCACACCCCGAAGGCCTCTTTCTTTAAAGCGTCAGAAATCATTATTACATGCTGAAAAACAACCTTGAGTACTGCAGGCAAATACAAATTGATTGATACCAAATGAATGATTTCACGACGGAATTGCTGATGTTCTATACAAATTTCATTTTTTTCTAGTAACAAAAGAACCAAAGGTCATGATTATTGATAGTGTTTTGCAATTGCAATGAGAGTCTCATCAGACTTTCTTATAAAACTCCAAATACTGAATTATTTCTGCAGCTTTCTAGGTTTAAGCCAAAGAAAGGTTGAGGAAAATTCTTCTTCTTCTTCTTCTTCTTCTTCTTCTTCTTCTTCTTCTTCTTATTACCTCTGTCATGGAGGTATGTTTTCACCCACATCTGTTTGTCTTTTTAGCAAAAAAGATATGAACTAATTTGGGCAAAACTTGAAAGGCACGGAACCCATTAAAAGTTGGTGTGAATATGGATCCCAGATTCAGGAATTGTTCAAAAAGGTTACTTAATATTACAATATTTTAACATTTTAAAAAAATAAAATTTCAAAAATATAAGCACTTTTATAGGTGACATTTGTTCTGGATCTGGATATTGATCCAAAATTTTGTTTAGGCTTGTTCGAACTGCTGCACAAACACAACAGATGATTAGTCCTAACCGTCAGAAAGTCCAGAAGTCCAATAATGTTGCCAATTCTTCATAAATTCTATTCATTTTGTTTGAAAGAGTCCACATATAAAAAATATCAAGTCCTTTTTATTATTAAAGTAATCCAAGTTGGAAATATAGTCAAGTTTATTATTCCACTATTTCTGTATCACGAATCCCAAAACCTAAAAGTGTTGGATTGAATAAGCAAAATAGTGAGGATTTTGATATTTACCATTAGGGAGAGGTGTGAGGTCATTATAATTCATGATTTATGTGCACAGTTGGCAATTTAATCTGAAGAGGAAAGCTGATGGAGTGATGGAATGGAAAAGGTTCACCATCTTGGGAGGATAATAACCCTCTGGAGTCTTCAATCAATTTTTCAAGAAAATTCTTGATTCAAGAAAAAAAAATCCAATCTAAGAGAAATAAGTTTAAACCCTTCCCCCCCCAAAAAAAACTAAAACAAATAATTAATAAGTCATCAAATAAATTAAATAAATAATTTAAATAAAGTAAAATAAATCATTAAAATCGAAATAAAATTATTAAAATAAATCATTAAAAATCAGTAAAACATAAATAAATCATTAAAAACAATTTAAAAATTTTATAAAATTTTCTACTTGATTTTTTAAAATTCTAGAAAGTAAAACAAAGTCTTCAAAAATCAGCAAACAACTGTCTTTCAACTTGAGCAGTTAAAGTTTTATGAGTCCAGCTGCAGTTATATAAGTCAAAGTAAAGATATTTGCTGATGTAGTTTGTGTGTGTGTGTGTGTGTGTGTCTGACTGCTCACCTCCTCTTAGACAATAAAGACGGGTTTGAACAACAATCATCCTGACACCACAGGGGTCACCAACATACCTGTGACAACCTGCCCTTTCCTGCACAGCCAGCAAAAAAAAAAATTACTAACCTGCACTTGTTGTCATGGAAACCCTTAACACATTTCAGTTGCCCTTGCCTCAGTCCACAACAAAGCAAACTCAGAAGAAGTTAGAAATCGATACCAGCAGCAGGCAGCGTAGGCACGTTGCATTCTCAGGCTGCGGCTTTGTTGAAATTCACTGCAGGGTCCATTTGGCTGTTTGAAAATGCATAGAATAATGGGAATTAAAGGGGTGGCAATCTGTCCGACTCAGTCTGAAAGAGATGGACACAGGAGAAAGAGAGAGAGAGAGAGAGAGAGAGAGAGAGAGAGAGAGAAAAGTGACACATTGACAATTTTCAAATGCAGCTGTCTCCAGCCAATCAGCTCTGGGACAAACTTTGATGCGCCTTTACTTCAGGATGACGCACCAACCAATTTGGATGTTGCCCAGAAAGAAGATTTGGCGGCTGCTTGTTTCGCCAGCACTAACACTTTTAAAGAGTTGGTCTGATACATCCATCTCTCTCTCTCTCTCTCTCTCTCTCTTACCTTGACATGAGATGGCTCCCCATCTCCCCACAAAGCATCTGACTGAATCCCAATGTGAGAGCGTTTGTTTCCTGTGTGTGAACTCGTGATTGGATCTGTGGAGGCTCTTTGTGTTTCTTATCCCCGAGGGCTCAATCGCAGCTCTCTGATTGGTAATCTTAAGCACCTTGGCCTCTCGGCTCAAAGATGGACTACCACCTCGTGTGCGTGGGCGCCCGGTCGCTTTTCTCCCTCATGCATAAAAGTGCGAGAAAGAAAAGTTTCCAGGGTTCATCGAAAAGACTTTCAAGAAATATGCTTTTGCACTCAGGTAGCTTTTTTTTTTTTTTTTTTNTTTTTTTTTTTTTTTTTTTAAACGCATTTGTTCCATTCAGAACACCCACTTCTCAGATGGCAGCTCCCTGGGGGAAAGAAACACTGGGGGAGGTGTTTTGATCGTCTTCCAGTGGGTTGTTGATGCTCTGGGAGCTTTATGAGAATTTGGCTATGGTGGCCGGTATATGAAGGGCGCTCCTGCAGTTTTCCTCCCATCAAAAGCCCTAGATGGAAGAATGTTGCTCTTCAATGGATCAATCAGCCACAATTAAGCATCTAACAAAAAACAAGAGATGAATGAGAGAAAGACCTGCCTGAGGAAAAATATTTAAATTGCAAAGGGCGAATGGTCTTTATTTCTGTCACAGTACAAGTACAGTAAGAAAAGGAGGGTTTTAGCAGTTCACAGCAGGGCTGAACCTGCTATTGGTGCCGTTTACATTAAAAAACAAGATTTGCAGAGGGAGATAAACAACTTTGTGAAATGAGGAAGACTCCTCGGCAGCAGATGAAAACAGCCCCTTGGTGCTGTTTGACCAGGTGCAGCGGTACATGGCATTCAGAAAAGCTGCGTTTGCTTCTTTGTGGAGGCGTTTGAGCCTTCGCCTCCACATAGTGAATCTGATTTAAAGTGGTGTGAGAGAGAGAGAGTGTGTGTGTGTGTGTGTGTGTGTGTGTGTGTGTGTGTGTGTGTGTGTGTGTGTGTGTGTGGGCATTCTGGCCTTCAGCGGCTCTGCCTGCTCAGGTCAAACTACAAGGCATGGTGAAGAAACACACAAGCTGCCATACCACAGAGAGTACAGAATACCCATTAACATTTAATAAACAATGTCCGCACTGCATGGATGGAAATAACCTGCACGCTTAAAAAAAAAAAAAAANTATATATATATATATATATGTGTGTGTGTGTGTATATAATTTTCATAACCTGCACTCTTCGCCTGAATTTTCCCACATATTTCCACAGCATAAAGGCCGTTACACACCAAGAGCAATGCGAATAAATGACACAAAAATGTGAATTTTTCAGATGCAAATTTGTCAAGGTAAATATCTATTCACACCAAATGTGATGCGATTTTTGCAAAGATTTTTATGGGTTCACGCCAAAAAACACACAGCAAACAATTTGAGTCAGCAACAAGTATTATAGTCCATATTTAGTAACAAAAGCAGGAAAAGACAGAGATTCAAACAGGAAGGAGGCGGAGCCTGTTTGATACAGGAATTAAAGCTTTATCATGGCCGCTTTTGGACATATTTCAGGATGAGCGTAGGTAAATATGCATTAAGACCATTGTCAGAATGAAGCTATGTTGTCTTTATACTTGTTTAATTTGTCCGCTTTACTACACAACACAGCGTTCTGTGACACAAAAACAATCAGACGATCTGCCATGTTGCATGTTTTGATGGTGACGTTATCAGCAAATGACGCTTTAATTGCTCTGATGCATTTGTATTCACAGACAAAAGTTGGAAAAATTAAGCTTTATCCAAAAAAATAAAACACTGCAATTTTGTCAAGCGAAAATCCATCATTGATGTGAAAGGCTCCATTAACGTTTGAAAAATATTATCAAAATATTTGCACGAATTACTTGCCTCTGGTGTAGTCTATGTTTACATAGAGTACATACAGTAAACACAGCAATAAAGTACAAGTTGCAACACAATCAATCAATAATTCAATTCATGAAATAGTATTTATTATTCTTATCATCCTATTGACTTTTATCGGAGCTCATTTTTTGTTCATTCTCATTTTCATTTATTCTGAATTTTTATTTCAAATGCATTAACCCAAAAATTCAGAGTGAGCTTTTAGTTTATGGTGGAATGTTTTCCTGGAACCTTTTTTTTTAAATAACAGAGTCATCAATCACCAATCACATGACCTCAGTCTGGCTCTGCATTGAACTTCCTCCTCTTCTGCCTATGCTCCAATAGCATCTGTAATCAAGATAGCTCATAACTTGTATTTAAAGGACCATACCGGCGATTTTGCATGTTTGAGCCTTGTATATACAATTTGCACGCACATATGTTGCTGACAAAAATTTTCCAAAACATACTGCTTTATACGTAATTTTTTTTCCCAGACTGCCACTGGTTTCAGGTCATTCCAGTATGCTATTAAAATCAACTTGTGAGATAAAATGTGACTCACCTGTAAAGTACACAGGTGAGTCACATCTGCTCACAATTTGAAAATATCACCTTGCTACATCTGCTCACTTCTCTCATTAATAATTTTGTCTTAAGGTTATTTTGAAGCAGGAGCTGTAAATGGCTGTGAATAGGTATCTACATCTGGAATGTGGACAGAGACATCCCACACAAATTAATTATTTATAGAAAATGGATGAAGCTCCACAGATTTTAGTGTAATGACTCACTAAGATTGGTTTGTTGATACTTGAAATGTTCTTGGATTAGGTAATCCATCATCGCGAACAAGACGTGTACATTCAAGGTTTTTTTTTTTTTTTTTTTTTNCCTCCACTGGGGAATATAGTCCCAAAAGAAGACCTGTGTTTATGGAAAAATTTAAACAACCTTGACTTCATAAGGCTGCGTAACTATTAGAAGGAGATTTTTAATGTGGGTGTATCACTTGAATATTTGATTTTGAAAGATTAAGAGATTTTGCAAAAACTCAGGAAAGCTGAAATACGGCCTTTGGAAAGTGATTGTTAGTAATGTAACTTGTATGAGGGTTGTATTTATTGGGTTTATACATGCAAAATGGCAGTATGGCCCTTTAATATACTTAAAGGATAATACCGGTGATTTTGCATGTATAAACCCAGTAAATACAACCCTCATACAAGTTATATTACTGCCAACCATTTTCCAAAACACACTGGAGCAGTAAATATTATAATTGTTTTTCCTACCTTCCAGGCTGACATTGGTTTCAGTTCATTCCAGTATGATATAAAAATCAACTTGTAGAGACTTGAAATGTGCTTGAGATAAATAATCCATCACAGCAAAAACACTGTTATTATTTTATATGTCAAGTTTCTTTATTTGATCCAACATGGCGCTCCATGAAAGAAAATGTATGTCTCCACCAGGGAATATAGTCCCAGGAGAAGACGGCTTTTTCTCCAAAAAAATAAAACAACCTTACTTTCTACAATTGTGCATATATGTTAGCATGCAAAAGGTTGAATTTTAAGGTTGGTGTATCACCTGAAGTTGATTTTTGAAAGTTGAGGGAAGTTGGCAAAAACACTGAAAACTAACATGCAGTTTTATGTTTTTGGAAAATGGTTGCTAGTAATGCAACATGTACGCGGGTAGCATTTACTGAGCTCAAATGTGCAAAACCACTGCGAACTGAACTGAACTACAGTCCTTTAAATGAAACCAGGTGTTTTAGCTGTTAGTTCTGCCGGACAGAGATGCAGATTGAATAACGCTCAGTTGGGCGTTTTGCTCGCCTGATCACTCACACGTGACTTTCAAAGCAAATCTTTCCCACAGGATGATTAAACACAATTGCTGCACTTCCTCCAAACCGGAACTACGTTCGGCTAAACAGTCCACCATGCAGTGAAAGCTGGCAGGATGAACGATGGTCATTACTCTCGCCACCGAAGCTGCAAATGCCTCATTCTAGGTAGGAGCCGTATGGTGAGCATCTCTAATGAGTGTTCAGGAGCAGGAATTCATACATTTAATCTTTGTTTGATTAAACGGCGGAGACGGCGAAAACATCAGACAAACGCAGTTGTTTTACCTTGCAATGCATTATCCTGATATGCTCAATCAATCTCCTCTTTTCAGTCACATGAAGCTCTTTTATGGTTCGCAAACACAAAACTGCCATGTGAGGAGTGATGTTCTAACATTTGTGAATATATTTTGCATTGAGATTTTTTTTTTCAGTGTCCCCGCTGCTTCCTGCGAGACATACAATTGATGCAGGAAAGGTGATAAGCTGAATATTTTTCTTTGCAAATTAACGTCCCATAGAGTGAGCTTGGCAGACGTGAGAGATGGAAGAACAGCTGGCTGCTGGCTGTAAAGCAACTTAGTTTCTGACAATTTAGCCGGATGTTTGATTGCTCTTGAACCATTTGTCATTACTTATCGAACCAATTACCTTCAGCATGGAGAAAAGAGAGCGCACAGTGAGGCGAAATAAATTTGAAAATTTGATGAAGTATTTGTTTTGACAATTTCTCTTGCCTGTGGCACAGCAGACCCAAAATAAATAAAAACAAATCTCACATCTGTTTTCACTCTAAATACTGACATTATTTTATTTATTTACCACTTTGACGATACACAGGCTTTGAATTAGTATTAACACTCAGTATGGCTTAATTACAGCTTCATTCCCTGAAGGCAGAGAAGCTAAACAAGATGACATCTCATTTGAAGGTGAAAACTACTGTTAAAGGACCATTTTGCAAATTTGAGCCTAATATATTCAATTTTCATACATGTTACGTTACTGACAATCATTTCCCAAAGGATAAAACCGTATTTCAGCTTTCCTGATATTTTGCAAAATCTCTTAATCTTTCAAAATCAAATATTCAAGCGATACACCCACCTTAAAAATCCATGTTTTTCTGCTAATAGTTATGCAAAATTATGAAGTCACAGTCCTTTAAATTTTTTGATAAATGCAGGCCTTCTTTTGGGACTATATTCCCCGGTGGAGACGTACATTCACTCCATGCTTTTTATTGTGCTTAAANCCTATCCCAAGAACGTTTACAGTATCAACAAGTTTAATAGCGTACCAGAATGAATTGAAACCAATGGAGGTCTGGAAGGTAGGAAAAACATTTTTAATTTGCCGTTCCTATGCTTTGGGAAATGATTGTCAGTAAGCTTACATGTATGAAAATTTAATATATTAGGCTCAAACATGCAAAATGGGTGGTATGGTCCTTTAAANACATGTATGAAAATTTAATATATTAGGCTCAAACATGCAAAATGGGTGGTATGGTCCTTTAAAATACAGATTCATCATGTCTGTAAAGACAGGTATCATCATGCAACCATGTCTCCTCATTCATAAACATCTGTTTTAGGTGTTTTATCATTTTTATTGAAAAAGCCCTATAGCTGCACAGGAAATATGATGTAATTGTGGCCATATGGGGGGTTGCAGAGGCCACTTTAGAGGGTTGATATGCAATTTTTGAAACAATGCATGACGTAAACGTGCCTTCAATGATGACTGGTCAAATGAAGAGATATGAAGAGGTAAGGAACCAGTACAAGGTAACAGTAATTCCTCCTCCTCATTGCTCCACAACAATCTCATCACTGCCTCTGTGTTTTGTTGTGGGTGACTGAACCAAAAACTATTTCTATTTCGCTGGGTTTGTTTTTATGTTTTTGGGTGGGTTAACCAACCGTTGCTAGCTTACAGCACCACCACTGAAGTGTGTGGTCGTCATCAATGCGCAAAAAGCAAGAATGCAAGGACATGAGGACGGTCTGTTTCAGAGATGTCTGCATTTATGTTCGCTTTGCATCCATCTTTACTTTGATTTCCTCTTTGCATGTCAATTTATAAAACACTCTAACAACGCCAAAGATCTGCTTCAGTCTGGTGATAAATTTTATTGGTTGGCTGATGAAATCTGACCTCCAGTTAGTAAATGCTAAACAGGACATGAACTGTATGTATGATGTACGTATGATGGTTTTTTAATTAATGTTTGAGTGTTGCTGCAGCTCTGTGATGAATGAGTCGTTTTATTACTGCAGGAAATTCTTGAGTTATGCAGCAAATCAACAGACTGAGAGAAGTCAGAGCTGCAGGATTGCAGCTTAGCTTTTAAAATGCTCACAGAAAGTATAACTGTTATGCCAAACACCCCTTTTCCATTTAGCCAGTCAGCTTAGGGTAATATAAGATGTTATGCAGGATAAACAGCTCAGAAGTTATATAGATTTATAAGCAAAAAAGTTACATATCGCCCGCTAGGATACTATAAATGTGAAAATGGTTCTTGTAGTGTGGTGCTCCTTAAAGGACCATACCATCCATTTTGCATGTTTGAGCCTGATATATTCAAGTTTCATACACATAACGTTACTGACAATCATTTCCTAAAGCATACTGCTGGAACAGTGAATTAAAAACGTTTTTCCTACCTTCCAGACCTCCACTGGTTTCAGTTCATTCTGATACACTTTTAAAATCAACTTGTTGGTACTTGAAACATTCCTGGGATAGGTAATCCATCATTGTGAACAACACGTATATTCAGGTTTTTTTAGAAGTTGCATAATTTTAGCATTTAAGTGCAATAAAAAGCGTGGAGTGAATGTATGCCTCCACTGGGGAATATAGTCTCAAAAGAAGACCTGTGTTTATGAAAAAGGACCGTGACTTCATAAGGCTGTGTAACTATTAGCAGGAGAAACATTGATTTTTAAGGTGGGTGTATCACTTGAATATTTGATTTTGAAAGATTAAGAGATTTAGCAAAACTATCAGGAAAGCTGAAATACAGTTTTATCCTTTGGGAAATGATTGTCAGTAACATTACATGTATGAAAACTGAATATATTAGGCTGAAACATGAAAAATGGGTGGTATGGTCTTTTAAAGTAAAAAAGGTTCCATGCCAACAAGTGTATTTACTGTAAATTCTAAAGAGATTAAGCAGTAGTTTAACACCGTTACCTCACAGCAAAAAGGTTCTGGGTTTGAATCCCATGGGTCCTTTCTGTGTGGATTTTGTATGTTCTACCCATGTCCGCGTGGGTTTCCTCTGGGTGCTCCGGTTTCCTCCCACTTCCAAAGACATGTTTGGTGAACTGGAAACTAAATCAATCGTAGGTGTAAATGAGTGTGTATGTGTGTGTGTGTTTGTGTGTATGTTTGTGTGTCAGCCCTGTGATTGGCTGGTGACCTCCAGTGTGTAAGCAGTGACCGCTGGGATCGGCTCCAGCCCCCCGTCGACCCTGAACAAGATAAGCGGGTGTTGATAACGGATGGATGGAGAGATTTCTATGCAAAGCTTTTAAGGATTGCACTTTCTTGACGTTCCCTAACCCTAACCTCACACAAAGCTGTAGTGTAGTATGCATTCTTATTAAATACACACTTGGAAATAGTGAAAATGTGTTAATTATTGCATGTATCCTGTCAGCAGAGATTAGAGGTAGACAGTAAAAAAAAAAAAAATGTCATAACTGTCACGTATGAGGAACATCTCAGGTAAAACAAACTCTACCCAATAAAAATATCGGAAGTTGACAACTGAGCTGGGTTTTGATGGGGACATGTCCCTACCCTCTATATGTAAATCTATGCCTATGCTTCCTATATGGGTTTATTGTGAAAACCACTTTTTTAAAGGGTCACAAGTTTCTTTTTTTATAATAAGTCATTAAGTTTACACATATAAATGTTATTATTAATAGCTTATTACTGAAAAAGGTATTAATAAATTACTTATTTGTTATGAATAAAACTTTTAGTTATACACTCTGTATAAGCTTTTAGAAAGCGGTAACATTAGTATTATACTCCACATTAGTGTAATTTATATATTGCTGCATATCTGGAACTCTAACCAAGCCATCATTTATTTGGGAGAAGGTTGTTTGTGCATCTTCATGATTTAGAGCTGCAGTTTGTTTTTTAACTTGATGATGAGAAACAGCTTTGTATTTCAAATAAAAGGCCACAAAGAGAGAGTAAACACTTGTTGGCGCTGGGATTTTTTAATATTTTCAAGTGCCAATTTGGCTAAGCTCCCTATTCTTCCATTTCTGTGACTCTCAGAAACAAATATTTTGCTGCTTGTGAGTCATTAATATGGCTGTTCTGTCCATGTGTTTTTCGCCCGTGAGTGTAAATGTTGATTTCAGTGCTTAATTGGATTTACGATGCGCCGCTGAACAAAACGCCACCATCTCCACATGTGGCGTCCACCGATGGCACCGGGCTTTAGACCCAGCTTCTTCCCACAGCCAATCTGCACTTTTCATCCTCTCCAAAAGCCATTATAATCCCAGCATCCACAGCCTCGCACCACAACAGGCTCCTTTCTGGCAGACCCGTCCTTCACATTAAGATGTGGAATTAGACTATAGGCTTCTTTTTTTCCCCATTACCACCGAGGAGAAAACCAAATCTCTCTCTCGTCAGAACGGCTTCTCCTTGTCACTGCCACTAATGCATTAGAGGCTGGCCATCAGGATAGAGAGATGCTGAGGGGAGGTGGGTGGAAATGCAGTTTCAGACTTGCTGGAGCAGACTGTCTGTTTGCTTTGTCCTGATTGTTGTGCCGTGACAGGAAAAACACTCAAATCGAAACACGCTGTATGCACCAATCCTCCATCAAAATCCATCAAATTTGTTGCTAATAATAATTACTTTAAGTACAGATTTTCAAGCTTCATCTTTGCAGGTTGACTGATGGCAGCCATGATTTTGCCTGGGGATTTTAGGATAAAATTTACAGAATTTAAAATGGATCAGGCTTATATGCTTGGAGTTGTAACCATTTACATTTGTCATGTTGCTGTAGCACCACTTACAGGCAACGTGCTATCAATTTTTGCAGAATCGCTCTAAGATGATATGTGCACGGCTCAAATAAATTGGATATCAGTTGTACAATGCAATGAGTTATAGCGGTGCGTGGCTATACTTACAAGAATGTGGCAGCCAATTACAGGAAAATGTCATGGAATATCAAAATATAAAATAAATAAATAAAGGAATAATCTTTTCAGGCTCATCCAAATATGTACTGAAACAAATCTGGCTCCTTGGTCTACACCCTGATGTTCTACTAAATTTAATTAAAGTCTGTAAGGCTGTGTTGACACGTTGTTGTTGTTTGAGTAGAAAAACAGCAGCTGAGATCATTTCTTTGAGGAAAAAAACAAAAAAAAGTGTATGAAAGCACTTTTTGTTGCAACAACAAACAACTCTGCTGTCGCTAGCTTGCTTAAGCGTTAGCTTTGAGGCGGACGGTGTTGAGGAAGGTGTTCTAATCACATGGAGACACCTGTGTGTACGTGGGAGAGAACAACCAGAGGCATTTAATAATCTCATCCAGGAGCTCCACTTTTTATTTGTCAAGTTCTAAAACTATCAACTATGGAAGATTATAAGGGACACAATTAAAATAAAAAAAAAAAAATAAAGTGAAATATAATACACATTTGTGAAATACAATAGTTTTAATTGTATTTCATTTCAACACGTGCATTTATTGTCATAATTAAGTGAAAAATATGGTATAGTGCAAGCTCCATTTGTTTTTTTTGTTTGAATGATTGAATTGTTTTTCATTGTGACATGACTTTTTCATACCACATGACAATCAAATCACAGTACAATGAAAAAATCAGAGGTTTTTCATTTCATTGTTGTCCAGCAGGGGGAAGCATAGATGTGCCAATACTAAATACAAAGCCCTGTCATTTCTTTTTCTGAAGCAGCTGCATTATGGGTACCAGAATAAAAAAGAAAACACAGCCAATCACAGCATGGGAGCGAAGGTGCCACGAAGGTTTATTAGCAGGATTACTCAAAACATTCAGAATCCATTTTGATTAAACTTGAAAATAAGATGGAAAATAACTAATTTTTAATTGATTTCTTAACATTACGAGATAGAGAGATTGACAGTAAGTTAAGAGATAGATCCACATTACTCTGTATTGTGTAATTGCTGTGCGGAAGGGGGGGGTTGAGGGTTGTGTGTGTGTGTGTGTGTGTGTGTGTGTGTGTGTATGTGGTTGTTTGTGTGTGTGTGTGCACAGAGCACAGCAGATGAGGGATAATGAATAAGATTAGTGCCACAAGAAAATGTGTGAGATCGGATCAAAACTCACCATTTAGATAAACTGACTGATCAGCTGAATCTATCAAATTTATTGATCATTAACACATGAGAGACTTAATTTTTCATGAATGAATAGTTTGCACGATATGTAAATAAGGAAGTACCGTATTAACGCCTCTTTCATGGCAAACGCTAAAAGATGCCGGTAACAGGATGAGGGAACGTGTTTCCATGACGATATTTGCCCACTAAGTCTTTTGCTAAGCTTTATGAAGCCCACCCATTTTGTCTCGGGGGTATGAGCTCTAATGATTGGCCATCTAGCTATTTGCAGTTGTAAAAAAATTTTTAAATGTAACGTCACATGAGCTGTTGTGCAGGTAAATAGCTTTTTAAAAGCTGAGAGTGACATTTATACAAATAGGAAGACACTCAGGTATTAATTAGCAGGTAGCATAACACAGCCAGGCTTCCTTTATGTAATATACACATCCTTGACTCATCTTTATTTTTTTTAGTATTAATCATCTCCATGCAATGCAAAGTCTTTTATTTTCAGCACACATCCACACACAGATCACAAAGACGAAAAAGGGCAACTTTATTACTTTATTGTAAATAAAGTATGTAAACAGTCATTATATACATATTTACTTTGCAGACACTTTGCACTTTATTATTGTCGTGTTTAACAGTTGCATTTTTCCAGTTTACTATTTTTACCTTTATTCTAACTTTCCACTATTTTATCATCTTGTACATCTTATTTTAATCCCTTATTCTTACTGTGTTATTGTGTATATGAGGAACAGTTGTGAAGCCACAGGAAATTTTTTGTGTGTGTGACAGTACTTTGGCCAAATAAACATGATACTAAAAGCTTATTGATGGCTAGTTATGTTACGTTTGACTCTGGCACTCTGAACCATGCTTCAAACTTGAAAGGGTATTTTTTTTAAGCATTGTGCCGAAGCTTGCTTCACTCTGGGTAAAATCACGACTGATGACGTTTGAACCACGTCACCGCTTCATTCAGACTGAGTCAGCTGACTGGTTTGGTTTGATATGTGCAACTTTGAAACTCTGGCGTGATACACAGTATATTAAAGATGGCTGAAATGGTGTTTTACATCTTGTACCAGGTGTTGATAATAGCTGTCACTGTGCTTTTGGATTGTCTAGTAATGGAGCCATCAAGGAAGAGATCACAAGTGTGGGAATATTTTGAGTTGGTGCCACTGAATAAGGTAGCTTCACTTTATTGTCAGTGGTCATTAATGCTAATACTGTAATAGCACTAATACATATTATTCAAGGGGCTTTGCAAACAAATAGAAGTTAAAAATAATATTATTACCTGGAAACTAACATGACAAAAATAAAAACCTCACAAGGTGGAATGAAGAATGATAATACTTAAACTGATGGATGATCAGTGCAAGGCTTCCACACAACCCTGAGCAAACAAAAAATGTTGGTCGATGTGGTTTGACTGACGATAAGCTATGAATAACACTGTCATCGTGATTTTGCAGGCGTTTGCTCTTCCTCAGCAGCTGATGTACAATAACAACACGTCATCAATACTGAGGCAATATTGAGCCACGCACGAAAAGAATCAGCCTGTTGATGCCACCAATCCAGAATCAGAGCTTTTGTCAAAGCATCCATATGCAAGTACACAGGCAGGATGAAATGTTGTTTCTCCAGGACCTCCTGGTGCTACATTTAACATAGTGCACGTAGACAGGAAGTGCAGTAACAAGACAAAGACCACAGAGAGAGAATAGCGCAAAAGAACATGTTTACTGTACTGAGTAGGAGTAAAAGTCTGTGGAAAAAGTTCACAATTCCATAAAGTTCCCATCAAGGTAAGGAGGATTTACACTAGTTATAACCTAGATGCAGCGAGTGACTTTTTTTAAGCATTGCAGCACAAGCCTACTCCTGTGTATCAATTGCCTGTCAGAAACTACATTTCAATGAAAAGCCAAATTAATCTATTTTTATTTTTTTATTGTATTATCAATTTTAAGAGCCAGGAAGCAAGAGCTTGATGATGCTCTTGTGGACTTCACAGTGAAAGACTCTCAGCCTTTCACTGTGGTGTGTGATCCTGATTTGGGAGCACTAGTTCAGTGCCTGTTCAAAACGTGCATATTCGGATTGGGCTGGACTTTATGGTTTGCGCCGCAGCCTGCCATGAGTGCCCGTGGAGCGGAGCATATGCCGCCATGGAGCGTATCCTGCTGCACGGACTACTTTTTACCGGCACAGCTCAATTTGAGAACCACTCATGCAAACATTTTCACATGTGACACTGCACGTCCTTGGGCCCTGAGCATTATACCTGTTGAATTTCAACTTCATACAGTGCCAGGTTCTAGAGATATTGCTGCCACAGTTGGACAGATGGATGGACAAAGATTTCTGGCTTTACAGTTAGATTTGTGGCTAAACTGGATCTCACGTACACTATCTCCTCTAGGCAGGCTGTTAAAGCCAAGGTGTAGAGGTGGTGGTGTGTGGAGGAAAAGGAGGAAAAAGCTGAATTACTGAATGCTGATAGTGTCGGCCTCACAGCAGATATGTGGACCTCCATTAACATGGATGCATATCTCGCTGTCACCTGCCATTTTGTTGATGGTGAAGATAAACTCTCCACCACCCTTTTGGGGGTTCGTCCTGTCCCCAAAAGTCACACAGCTGAGAATATTGCAGGACTTGGACAGGAGCTGATGGAGGAATGGGGCATTTGGGGAAAAGTGAGATGCTTGGTGACAGATGCAGCACAAATATGGTAGCTACTGCTAACATTCTGAAAGTTAGGCATGCTGTCTGCATTGCACGTGCCCTAAATCCGGTGGTAAAAAAAAAAAAAATTAAAAAATTAAAAAATCCATTGCTGCAGCTCCTGGCCTTGATGACATCAGGTCAAGGGCAAAAATGAGCACCACAGCAAAGGAGAGGCTTCAACAGATGCAGGTGCAAATGGGCCATCAGGTCATGAAATTTATAATGGAGGTGGAAACATGTAGGAACAGCACTTTTGAGATGTTATAATGTTTGTATGAGCAGAAGGATGCAGTGGCAGCAGCTCTGAAAACATTAAAAACAGATTTGGCTCCTTTGACTGAATATGAGGCCACAGCACAAAGTGCGAAAATTCTGTCACCATTTCAAGTGGCCACTGCAGAGCTTTCTCAAGAGCAAGGAGTGTCAGGCTCCAAAATAATCCCACTGATCCACATGCTCAGACATAAGTCAATCCACAAATGACATGGCAAAACAACTCGGACAAAATCTCAACAGAGTACTGATTGACAAACTGTCTGGTGCTGAGAGCATGAGTGTGAATTCACTGGCAACTTTACTTGATTCACAATTTAAAACACTTGGCTTTCACAATCCGGCAAATGCTGACACAGCTATAAGACCTAGTCCGCACAAATACAGATATTTTTTTAAACGGATATTTTTTCCCCACTATTCAAAAAAAAAAAAAAAAANAAAAAAAAAAAAAAAAAAAGTATGTCCACACAAACATCATTGTACAAAATATCTCTGTCCACACGAGAACGCTCAAACAGCTACAAATGCATGCAGGCCAGCAGGTGGCGATAAATTCTGACCTGTCCCACCTGATCCAAAGCTGTCGTTTCTGGCAGACGCCATGGACCCAGTAATATTGGACACAGCAGTTGCAGACATTGTTGTCTGCTGGTAAAGTGGTGCAGCAATGCCAAGTTAATTTGAAAACTTGCGACTGCTACTGCTAACTAAACGTAAAGAAACTGCCATTGTTGTTGTTGTTACTGTTTCTGCTGCATGCTCATTGCACAAAGCAACAGTTTGCATGCGTGAGTTTAGTTCTGATGTCATCATTTCTCAAACACTCTGTTTTTTATGTCCACACAGATACACAGAAAGCAGAGTTTTTAGAAATCTGAAGCTGTAGAAGCTGTTTCAAAACATCTCTGTTTTAGTGGCCTAAAATACCGTTTGCGTGTAAAATATCCATATTAATGTGGACAGAGCCTAAGATGCCTGAAAGCAGAGCATGCACCTTGATGAGAAATGCACCTCATAACATCTGTCCCCTGAACCATCCACATCATCAGCACCAGTGCAGCCAGAACCTGCTGCAGCTTCCACAGGTAGGCCAAAATTTTGTGGTAGATCGATGTTATTGAATATTATTTTATACATATTTTATAATGTTGTCTTTATGTTTTCAGGTATTAATGCTGCATTCACAGACCTCAGAAGTCAAATTTTTCCCAGTCAGAAGTTCCAAATTCCAACTTCAAACCATTCCAGCCAAATGTAATCAAAAAAACATAGATGAACACCAATAAATACTGTAAAATGAATTAAACATTATAATAAATGCTAATTAAAGTTAGACTACAGGACTGTTTGGTTGTGTTGTTTTACAATGATATTAATCACAGTGGGCATTANAAAGTTAGACTACAGGACTGTTTGGTTGTGTTGTTTTACAATGATATTAATCACAGTGGGCATTAAAATTTTTGCAGAGAAGTAATATGAAATTATTTACACTTACATATCAATGGCAAACAGTTATTATACAAAATAGTTAACTTGGCGATATATTCTGACCTTTTTCTTTCAATTCACACAAGAAAAAATACTTTATTCATCTTTTAGCCAATCATTTCCATTCACAAAGCTCACTTCCACTGGTGCTGCCATGTTGAGTGACGTCATACTCGTTGGGGTAGATGATTTTGGTCAGAGTTTCCCAGCTGGAGCTTCGATTTCAAAAGCCATTCCAACGCATTTTTCCAAGTAAGAAGTCAGAAAAATCTGAGTTCTGAGGTCTGTGGAACGCAGCATAAGTGGGCTTGCAGGTAGAAGCCAGGTACAAAGCCAGTATCAGGAATGGGCAAAAGACCACTTGGCAATTAGGTTAAAAACTCTCTTTTATTACAATTGTAAAAATAGATTAAAACACGAAAGTCCAAAGCTCCAGGAGAATAGTCTGATGAGATACTGTCAATAAAGTCCCATAGAGGGGTAAGACATAGTCAGGGACTCCAGAGGTTTTAGATTTTGCATTTCAGTCCATCCTTTCCAGGCACCAACTGGCAGTCCTCTACAAACTGCCGCAATGGACTCTGCTGACTGGCTGTTCCTCAGCCTTCAGGAAACCCAACTCAGCTTCAGACTGCAGCACCTTAAGCAGACTCTGGCCTGAACAGAGAAAACACAGACGTACCAAATGCCACCAGTGTCTGCTGTGTGTGACTGCAATGTAGACCAGAGTGGAGACACACCTGTCCTCTATCAGCCCCCTACAATCACAGTCATTGGTTCCCAGAAAACATGCGGCTCATCCACAATCATAGCAATTGGTTCTCAATCAGCATGCAGCCCCTCCACCGCACACGCACGCACATACACACACACACACACACACACACACACACACACACACACACACACACACAAACAAAACCCAGCGTTAATTATGATACAGGTCTGCTCTGTCCAGAAGCTTCTTGACATAGATGCAGAGGAAGCCAGAAGATCCAGAAACACAACTGCAGATGAGCAACTGCATCTCCTTTTACAGCTGTTTTATTGAAAGCATTCTTAATTTTTCTTTCACCTGCTGGATCATTTCTTAAATATTCAAAACAAGAAGAGCCTTGACAGGATGGTAACACCTGTTCAAAAATCACCTGTAAGAAACTAAGAAGCATCTCTCCATTTCACCAAATTCAGACTGTCCAAAAAGCCAAATCCATCCTTCAAGACCCTTCACACATCCTCCACTCCTCCTTTGAATGGCTTCCCTCTGGAAGATGCCTTCAGAGCATCAGATGCTTGACAATCCGAAGGAGGAAGTTATTTGTTCCTGAGGCAGTTCGCCTCCTTAACCTCAGTATTTAACTTTTAACTTTTTAATTTTAATATCTGTTTTTATATGCCTCCATCGTCATTGACCTTTGGGGACAAATAAAGTTCACTGAACTGAACTGAATTGAATTGATGCTCTATCAAACTGAAGTTCTGAGACCACCATACCATCAGTACAGTTTGGTTCATTTCTCATAAAATCCTGCTGCAGAAATTTAGGTATTCTCTTTGATCAGCACTTAAACCAGTACATTAAGTCTTTGTCACGAAACTGTTTTTACCAGCTTTGTAACATCTCTAAGCTACGATCTGTTGTTCCACACAGTGTCTTTGAGACCATCATACATGTGATCATATCATCCAGGTTGGACTGTTGTAACTGTCTGTTCACATGTCTTAACAAAACTCTTCTGGGAAAACTCCAGCTTGTACAGAATACTGCTGCAAGACTGTTATGCCAGCTGCAGAACATCATCTTTCCTGTTCTCCTCTTTACACTGGCTACCAGTGAAATACAGGATTGATTTCAAAATTTTATTACGGTATTTACAAATAAGACTGTTCACAATCAGCTCTGGCTTATACTGTATATCTGAACTTTTGACGCCATATTCAACTGGAAGGACTCTTAGATCATCTAATCAGAAGCTACTCGCCGTCCCCCATCAAACTTAAAGACGGGGAATGATTGTGCCTTTGCTGTAGTGCCCCCAGGCTCTGGAATATACTCCCCAATGATATAAGACTGGCAGAAACTGTGGACTCTTTTAAGCGGCTTCTTAAAACGTTTTTATACAGATTTAACTGACTTGGTTTGTATTTTGTTTGTTTTGCCTATATGTTTGTTTTAATTTGCTTTTATTGTGAAGCACTTTGTGAGTTCTGCTCTTGATAGGTGCTATATAAATAAACTTTACCTACCTTACCTATAGTTGAAGTTCAGCGGTTTCTAGCTGCTGCTCCTCTGGAAAGATCAGAAGAACCTCTTATCTACTGATCCATGCACAAATCTGTGAATCCACATTTGTACCAGCTGGCCAACAGTTCCTGGTGACACTGGCTTCTTCTGTTCTCTGTGAAATTGGGGAACAGTCTAATAACTCAGAGTCAGGTTCCCTGGGGAAATTGTTTCCAAAAAGAAAAAATGTTTAAATCCATCTACTGTGGAAAAAATTCTTATTTCTGAATAAAAATACCTGATATTGCATAAGCACACATTCCACACACAAACCTGACAATAATATCAAAGAAAATGTCCAGTACACCAAGTACAATTAAAAAAAAAAAAACAGACAGCACATGAAACACATCTACTGCCTCATTGTGCCCTGTAGATATCTCCTATGTACAGTATGTAAATTAGAATCAATAGTGAGAAATCTATTTCAAAACGTGATTTTTTGTATAGATGAAATGATTACTCAGTCAATCTTTTATTTACTTTTTATTTAGGATATACTGTATATATATTAGGAAAAACAGAAGTACAAACAACAGAGATGTATAAAATGAAGTTAGATTGCCTGCTAATTTAAGTAATTTTCACAACATAAGTTAAGAAAACTTAAAGTAAACATGCAAAATGCATCACATTTACAAGGCTTCATCAGGCTGTACAACAAGCAGAGCTGATGTCACCCACGTGCTTCAAGTAGTCACCGATCTTCAATACAATGGTTCAAAAAGGTTCAGAGCTTCATAAAGCCTCGTTTTGTCATCTCTACTGTGGCATTCTGGTCAAAATGAGTCTTTTGAAGCTGCAGGACTCCAGGTGTGGTTATTCGCACCTTGGATCTGTTTCCATAGTCTGAAGGATCAGCAGACATTTATCAAGGTGCTGCCGCTCCGTCCGCCTCAAATCCATCTTTTGACAAATTCCCTGTCAGTCCAGAAGGGAAGTGAGTGATTGACATGATTAACAGAGCGCTGTCTGGCTGCGATCACACCTCCACTTTGTTTTCTTTCATCTGAATCATGTTTGTTTTGCTGCACATATAATTGGAAGCCAGCTGGAGTCCCATGGAGCTGATTTTTATTATTTTTTTTCTGAGTTTTGATGACTTGTCTTTGGCAATGGGGTGGTTGAAGGGGATTTAGGGGAGGTGGTGGTGGTGGTGATGAGGGGAGGNAGGGGGGGGTGTGAAGGGGCAGTGACAGAGAGACCATCGTGCTTCCTAATTTTTGCTGAGCTTTGATCCAGGTTTCAACTCTGATTATTAAAATGGAGAAAATCAGATGGAAATCAGTGTGGAAATTTTGGAGTGTGTCGCCAGCCCAAATATTCACTCTGCAGCACTTGAGACGGTGATGAGAGACATAATTATCTTGCCTCCGCACTGACACGGGCTTTTTTGTGGCAATGAAGGGCTATAGACAGTCTAATAACTCAGACTAAAGATGACCAGGTTCCGTTCTCATTGGGTGGAGCCTTCAGAGTGACATGCCTGATGAAGGTCTCAGGATACTTCATACAAAGTACAACTTTCAGGGTGAAAAAGACACCAAACAAGGCTCAAGCTTCAGCCTTTTTCAGTGTTTTGGTGTTATGCAGGACCCTCACAGTAAACTTTAGTTTTTCTTCTTCTGATACATCCTGCTGGCTGTGCTTGGTTGCAGCAACGCTTGGTGCAAAAGCACACATGTAAATGATGTCAGATGTAATCCAGGCATAAAGTGTGTGCTTTATGTCAACCAGAACAATTAAAGGACCATGCATGTTTGAGCCTAATATATTCAGTTTTCATACGTTTCGTTACTGACAATCATTTCCCAAATAATAAAACCATATTTCAGCTTTCCTGATATTTTGCAAAATCTCTTAATCTTTCAAAATCAAATATTCAAGTGATACACCCACCTTAAAAATCCATGTTTCTCCTGCTAATAGTTACACAGCCTTATGAAGTCATGGTTGTTTAAATTTTTCCATAAATGCAGGTCTTCTTTTGGGACTATATTCCCCAGTGGAGACACACATTCACTCCACACTTTTTATTGCGCTTAAACACTAAAATTATGTAACTTCTAAAAAAAACCTGAATACACGTCTTGTTGGTGATGATGGATTACCTATCCCAACAACGTTTCAAGTATCAACAAGTTGATTTTAATAGCGTACCAGAATGAACTGAAACCAACGGCGGTCTGGAAGGTAGGAAAAACATGTTTAATTCACCATTCCAGTAGCATGCTTTGAGAAATGATTGTCAGCAACGTTGCGTATATAAAAATTGAATATATTAGGCTCAAACATGCAAAATGGTTGGTATGGTCCTTTAAGTACTAGACCCACTAGAAAGCATATATCGGGCTGAAATATTGCTGCTGATCACTGAACAACCTCTGATTTTGTCCTCTCCAAACTGTGGACTGTCTGTCTTGTAGAGTCTTGTGGAGTCACGAGAATGCAGAGAGTTCCATTTATTAATTTTATGGGTCACAGTTTTCACCACAGATAAAACAAGAAAGCACTCAGAGAGCGCTTACCTCCGCCAGGGATTTTATAGGCATTGGTGCACATAACGCTATCTTTTTCCCCCCTTTTTGCCAGGGACATTGTGTGTGTGTGTGTGTGTGTGTGTGTGTGTGTGTGTGTGTGTGTGTGCGTGTGTGTGTGTGTGTGTGTGTATGTGTGCGTGTGTGTGAGACCAAAAATATCAAGCACAGTCTTTACTCTGGCAAGTGAGAGCTGCAAAATATTTCCAAAGCATGTTAGAAAGAAAAGCATTAAAACACATTGTGCAGATGTTCTGTAGATCACCGTCACCAGCTGTGACAAAAGGAAGTTCTTTGATCACCACTTATATCCGTTTCCTTTTTCGCTGCTGTTTATAGACTGCAAGGGCATGTATGTGGAAATATACATTTTTTTCCCCATGTTGGACTGGTTAAGTTAAGTAACTTCGACAAAAAATGAAGAATGACAGTTGGTTTGCTGTGATGGATTACCTGTCATAATCACTTTCAAGTCTTTACAAGTTGATTTTAATAGCGTACTGGAATGAACTGAAACCAGAGGTGGTCTGGAAGGTAGGAAACATACATCTAAAACGTACCGCTTCTTTTGATAAATGTTTTTTTTCTTTCTTTTTTTTATCAGTAACATTAAGTGTATGCAGGATGCAACAATTGGGTACAAACATGCAAAATCACCAGTATGAGCCTTTAACGCTGTAAAGCCTGACCCATGAAATAATTATTAGAAAATTCTGATTTTTTTTTTTTTTTTTTTTNTTTTTTTTTTTTTTTTTTTTTTTTTTTTTTTTTTTTTTTTTTTTTTTTTTTTTTTTTTTTTTTTTGTTCAAAATGACATCTGAAGTTGAACTGCACTTTCATGAAACATTTTGTCTCCGTTCCACCTTTCCTGCATCTTTTCCTGGTGCAAACTACTCAGCACCCAAGGCAAAATCCATTCACATTCACTCAGACTTTATTTAGCTACTTTTTTCTTTTTTTTACTCAAATTTACTGTAGTTTTCCAGTCAAAGATGCTCACAGTGAAGTCATATCAATCATTTAGATGTGTCAACTGCTGTGCACGTACCCCTCAGGCATCATATGAAACATACACACTATTCAGTTCCTTTATCCAAAAAAAAAAAAAAAAAAANAAAAAAAAAAAAAAAAAAAAATGCACTGAACTCGGCCACTGTTGGAAAATAATTCATGAATACCAACATGTCAGGTGAAGCGGTTTTGAAGGGCCCTTTGAATAAAAGATATTTGAGGCTCCTGTTATAATCTCATTGAACAAAACACAGCTCACCTTCATCTGTCCCTCCGATGCACACCGACATGCNAAAAAAAAAACAACTTGCACACCAATTAATAGCTAAAGTGCCACACACACTGATCCCCTCCCTAACAATTACTGTGGAGTGTGCTCCGACTGCAGCACCGTCCATCAGAACCGATGATTTCCTCCTGAATGTACTGGCTGTGTATCCTAACAGTTTCTCCATCTTTCTGCAGGTTTACAGAATGTAGTACTCCCATCCCAGGCTGAATATTTCTGCTCTGGTGCTGTAGAAATTTAGAAATTGAGTTCAGGAAAATCAATGCTGATGGTTGAATTGTATCAGAAAAGAAAATGTTTTAAAGGACCATATCGGCGATTGTGCATGTTTGAGTCCAATATGTAAAAGATGCTTACATATTATGTTACTGTCAACTGTTTCCAAAAACATACTGCTAGAATGCTCTTAGAATTTTTTTTTCCTACCTTCCAGACTCCTATTCTTTTTAATTCCAGTATGCTATTAAAACCAACTTGTAGAGCAGGGTTCCCCAACTAGTTTTCCTCAAGGGCCAAATTATGTCAAGTATGCCAAGCCAAGGGCCACAGATTTTTTTTTTTTTTGAGAAGTCAGCTGTGGGGCCTGATAGATAGGACCTGCAGCAGCCCACGGGCCACCAGTTGGGGATCCCTGTTGTAGAGGCTTGCAACACGCTTGAGATACGTAATCCATCACAGCAAAAAACACGTCTACTAAGTTTTTTAAAATAACTTTATTGGACCGATCAACACTGGGCTGCACAGAAGATGGTGTATTTCTCCGCCAGGAAATATAGTCCCAATATAGTTCTTATGTGAGAAATTCAAATGACCATGCCTTCTACAATCATGCATAAGTATTGAAGGCTAAACATTGAATTTTAAGGTGAATGTATCACCTGAACATTGAGTTTGAAAGATTATGGGATTTGAAAAAATAACAGGAAATCTAATATATGGTTTTATGTTTTGGAAATTGTCAGTAATGTAACTTATGTGGGTTGTATATATTGGGCTCAAACATGTGTGATTGGTATGGTCCTTTAACACCCCCCTCCTCCCATTTTAGCTTGACCACAAGTCCTTCACATAGTCATAAAAAACCTTCAAACACTGAAAAAAAGTGAGAATGTGAGAACGTATCTGTTTTTATATGTCTTGATAGAGAGGCGTGGCCTAAATCAAAGCAACAGTGATGCAGACATGTACCTTGGGGCATGGAGAACATGGCAGCGTCATGGATTGTGTTGGATCATGGATCCTTGTTTTAGGATCTGGAGGGCTACACCATATTTTCAGTGGAAAAAGAGAAAGCAAGAACACTCCAGATTGGTACCAGACTCAATTTATCACATTCACATAAAACTTAATCAGTTAAAAAAAAAGTGGATTTGGTGTTAAATTACTCTTTAAACATAATTTGAAACTATTCATTTTTACCTGAGAGAACTCTAAAATACGAGCTCTGGGTGTGAGGAAGGATTCTGGTTACACTTATGGACTTTGCATTAAAATGTGATAATAAATTCTGACTGCACTGTGATTGGATCTCAGCGGGCAAACCCTATGCTATTAAAATTAATGTTTCCTCTTTTCTCTATGGACATTTTTAAAATAATAATGGTTTTGCATGGCTTTTTTTTTTTTTTTNTTTTTTTTTTTTTTTTGATATTTCAGATCCATCACTCAATGCTGCTGATGGCCCTTTATAGAAAAAACACAGAGAATTTGCTTTGGTACAGAAAGTACAGCCCGGCAACTGATTTCCTACAAATTATGGAACATCTGCTACAATGTGAATGCAGGGTGATAATGCACAATGACGGCTCAATGACAGATCATCATAGCCTAGAATGCAACAAGCAAAGCAGATCTATTCCTAAAACTTCTCCAACAGATGTTCAGCGAGATTATCAAGCAACATAAATCATCTCTGTATTTTGCTTAATGCTGTACAGTGCATATTTGTGGTCAAGATGAGCTTCTTTATGGAGATTTAGAAAACAACATGTGCTTAATTCTTCAATCTGAGAAATGTATTGAATGGATGATTTATTGATTTTATCCTTCTGACATATGGGTGTAAAACTTGGTTTCCACGGAGGGCAGAGAGGCTGCAGGTTTTCAGTCCAACCAATCACGAAGCTCTTCCTCATTTCCAAGTTTACCTCACTTGCGTCTTTTCTTTGCATTAGTCCCACCCACTAAAGATACGAGAAAAAGATGCGAGGACAGAAGAGATGAGGACTGATGGTATAAGAGAAATGAAACATGCTTGCTCCTCAAGTGTCATCTGAAGCAATGTCGCTTACTGATGATGTCACAGCTAATTCAGCTCTGTAGCATCATATCCACAGCAGCAACGATTCTGCACCAGAAACCAAGCTTTATTGCATTTACATTTCAACAACTACGCAGACATCCTGAAACTTAGCCTAAATGTTAGGCTATAAAGAAAATTTCTGCACATTACGCAACATAATCCTCTAACATCATCTCATTTTCCCATGTTCTCTTTATACGTTTGTATTTTTTGGCTTCATCCTGTTGTACTTTGTAACAAACTGTACACTCTTTATATGAATAAAGTTAATTGGCCCCCAAAAAACCCCAAAAAGTATCAGACATAATTGATCTGTTTGCTAGAAACCACATGTGAAAAAACTGCTTTAAAAAATAAATAAATTTAAAAAAATTATATATATTGGGTTCAAAAGAGACCACTGTGAAAATGCTTCTATTTTGCATTTTTTTTTTAATTTAATACAAGATTTTTCATTAAAAATGATAATATCATCTTAATTAGAGTGAGAAGTTGAATACTTGAAAAATGTAATAAATGTCAGAATATCTTAGTATTTGGTACGAATGTCAGAATATCTTAGTATTTTGTACAAATGTCAGAATATCTTGAATGTCAGAATATCTTAGTATCTGGTACGGCCTCCTTTAGCTTTAATGACAGCATCAGTCCAGCTGCTTAGTGGACTCCACACATCTGTAAAAACCTGATGAGCCAAGTTATCCAGCATGATTTGACAATATTCCACAGAGCCTCTATGATCTCAGACTTTCTCATTATTTCCACATTTACAAGGAAAACATCACAGATTTTACATGTGGACTCAGACTTTTGGACCTCACTGTATGTGTATATGTGTATATATGTATATATATATGTGTGTATATGTATATGCATGTGTATATATATGCACGTGGTTTGACTTGTGACCTAAAATGAGAACGTAGTCATCAGGTCATCCATGAGAACCTCAGTACAATATGTGTCCACATAAAGTGTCCCAAAGGTGAGCTGAACTCGTAATGACGTATTTTACAGCTCCAAGTCTCTTCAGCAGCTAATGTCGGAGCAGCATCATGTCACGACAGGCCGCATCCTCACATGTCATAATAAGCGACATTTTTCATTTGTTGTACTGAGGAAAACAATCTCGATGATATAAACTATCAGAAGTGTACACATTCCAAGTCAGAATCCGGTCTATCGGCTGAAGTTGCGTATCACATTAATCTCCAGGGCTGCGAGCTGGAACATCCCTGCTATGAATTTTTGTTCTGTAGACTGTGAATCTTTTGAAGTTTTTGCTTGAAGCTGTCGAAAAAAGAAAAAAAAAAAAAAAAANAAAAAAAAAAAAAAAAAACCAGACAATTCCAACAGAGGTGGGAGACTGAGAACATAAATACGGTGCATGTCATCTGCCTTTTTCTGAATCTGATGGTTTGACATTCAACATGGCGTCACGCTAAGCAGATTGTGTGCGACATGTGAGAAAAATCACCAGCAAGGATGAAACTGTTTTGTTTGCTATTAGGAGGATTCCAGTTTACTTGTACGCAGATGTGACACGTCATGATTATGCATGATGCTGTGAACATTTTGCATATGAAAGCCAGGCGCGACATGAAAACTTTCCTCACTTTCCATTTTGTCTGCCGGCAGGCGGATGTGCGTGCCGTCACAACTTCCCCCCTTTAGCTTCTGAAATTCAATTTGACATTTTTTTTTTTTACACATTCATTTGCTGTTGATGTGGAGCGCCTGCCGGAATATTAACAGGAAGTAGGGAATGAATTACAGTTCAGAGCGAGAGTTTTCTCCCCTTTCATCCCCCTGCACGAGGCCGCCGCTCCTCCCACGTGCTGAGCGATGCTCGGAAACGCTTGTTTACCGGCGAACAAATGTTTTCTGTGATACAAAATGAAAACTATCATCGCTACAGGGCCAGTTGGAAAAAAAATCAACACCTTTCTGAATGCAAGTTCAAGGATAAATAAACCCACAGAGGAAAGGTGTGAAGTCAGCGTGTCGGAGCGAAGGGGCTCACATTGGAGGTGGAGGCGTCAACCTGAACCTCCTGTTGAAGCAAAGTGAAGGCTGAGAGTTTTAAAAGCCAGAATCTCAGTTCTACAATTCTAGCAACGCTATAATAAGCTAGTAATCCATCATAACATGATGTCTACTTTGTTATTGTATGAATTGACTTGAATAAATGAATTTTGATTTTATTATTATATCATACTGTACATATCAATATGTCCAGCCTGCATGATACCTTTATTTCATATTAACTGGATCCAGTGTGGTACAAATTTTACAGATACAGTGGTACAAAAGAAATAAACTTCATTTTGACTAACCAACCAACCAACCAACCAACCAACCAACCAACTAACTTATATATATTTATATATATATATATCTCATGTATGTGATCTCATGTATGTCAACCCCCTGATTTTGATCTGCAAATTTAGATTTTTAAAGAAACCTGTATATAAGCTGACCCTCTGATGTTGTTCCATCAGTTTATTTGTTTAGCAAATTACCTGTTTTTCTGGGTATTGTCATAGTATTCCTGTGATTTTCTGAAAATAATCCACGTACTGGTAAACATGATATTTAGTTCAGCAGTTGATTACCGTAACTGACCAATCACAGCAGAGCTTACTGGCCACTACAAAATGTGCTGGATAAGATGTTTAGTAAGGAAATATCTCATTCTAAGGTATGATTTAAACTATTTTCCATGGGTAGTGGTAATGGGTAGTATTTCCACCCTGGAAATTTCCTTCTCTGGGATCAAAGTTGAATTTCTCGTGTATAAGCCGACCCCTGATTTGCTTTGTGAAATTTGGTAACAAAAACTCAGCTTATATTTGAGTATATACAGTAATTAACTAACTAAATCAACAAACAAACAAACAAATAAATAAATAAGGATTTCTTATACTTAATGAAGTGAAATCCATATCAGTACCAAACAAGATCTCAGACATATTAAAGAAACAATCCATCTTTCCTTCTTCTCCAGGCTGTGGAGACAAAATTAGCCAACTTCAAAAACATTCAAATAAGACAACCATTTCAAGTTTTCATCGTTGCTACACCAAAATATTTCTGGACTTTGCTCAAATATTTCATTAAATATTGTTGCTCTTAAACCATCATACAGTGGTAGGAACAATACAAAAGAAAATGTGACTCACTCTCAACTTCTAACTCACACGGCTCACACACTATCTGTTTTCTTGCTGTATGTTTTTTTCTTAAATCTACCGACTTCAGCGTTCAGAGGAAGGATGTCTGTCTGCATCTGGGCAACTAAAGACCTTTGGCTTCTTGATGGGCGTGACGTAACATAAACGTCAGGGCCATATTTTTGCTTAATTTGGATATAAGTCTGCAATTTTGGTTTTAACAGAAAATCTCTAGACCATTTTTCTTCAAATGCAAAAACAAGCTTACTTCTGATTGTATTAATTTTATACCATAAATTATTTCTGTTCATATACTGTAAACCAACTTCTTCAAAAATAGCATAAAGTTCTTTGTCTTTGCTGTTTTGTTTATTGTATTCCCAAAGAAATCCATTGAAAAATTCTTGGATCTGCCCTGTGTCTACTTTGGCCCCAAACTTTGCTTGAGTGGGAGAACTTTGTCTTGTTTGTAACTGACAGAGCTAGCACTGGGCTTCAAACCCACAACCTTCTTGCTGCGAGACAATAACACCCCCCACTGTGCTGACCTGGGCAGAAGAGAAGACAGTCAGGATGGCAATTTTGAGGCTTTGAAATGTCTTGACACATAATTGTAGCTATATTGTTTCTAAATATTTTGAAAAGTCTCACTCAACATCTACTGGCAGGTGTTGTAACTGCAGCAGTATTGAATGCCTCCTGTTCCAAAACGTGAACAGTTTTTGTGCAGATGCAATCAAACCATAAATTATTAATTGAGGACTTGTATTGTGTATATATGTGAGCAAAGAGATGGACATTTTGTGCTGATGGGTTATAGGCCTTTTGACGTAAATATTTATTTTATAACAGCAATGTCATGGCAACTGACAACAATTTTTTCTTTATTGTACTTATGAGAGGATGATTGTCTGCATTTTAATTTGTGCCAATTGTTCTACAGCAGTTTTCAATAAAACCTTTCCCTTGATACACTGAAGAAAATTGTGCTGTGTGTGTGGTGGCATTTTGCCACGCCTCCTAAACCATCACGTGACGACTGCGTAAGAAGTCTCCAAACAGTTGACGGAACACCGTATTGAAAAGAGGCATGTTGGTGTGTTTCGAAACCATTCAAACTTCCATGTTGAAATTTCCATCCCTAGCAGACATGACTTGAGACGTGTGTTACCGTTGAGGAAATAAATATGGAAAATGCTCACATAATCACGCCAACAAATAACAATGAATGAAGGAGTCATTCCTATGTTCCCAGCTCTATATAGCACAATAGAGCACATAATGGGTTAGATTATTCCGTTAAAGGACCATACTGTCCATTTTTCTTTAAGCCTAATATATTCAATTTTCATACATGTGAGTTACTGACAATCATTTCCCAAAGTATACTACTGGAATGGTGAATTAATTTTTTTCCTACCTTCCAGACCTCCATTGGTTTCAGTTCATTCTGGTACGCTATTAAAATCAACTTGTTGATATTACTTGAAACATTCTTGGGATAGGTAATCCATCATCGTGAACAAGACATGTATTCAGGTTTTTTTGTAAGTTTAGCGTTTAAGCACAATAAAAAGTGCAGCATGAATGTATGTCTCCACTGGGGAATATAGTCCCAAATGAAGACCTACGTTTATCAAAAAATTTAAATGACCGTGACTTCATAAGGCTGTATATTAGCAGGAGATTATCACTTGAAAATTTGATTCTGATAGGTTAAGAGATTTTGCAAAATATCAGGAAAATACAGTTTTATCCTTTGGGAAATGATTGTCAGTAATGTAACATGTATGAAAATTGAATATATTAGACTCAAACAGGCAAAATGGATGGTATGGTCCTTTAACACACACTTAAAGTGTTTTAACACAATATTGAACTTGGGAGAATAGGATTTGCTCCCTGAATGGAAGCAGGTGAAAACATAAACCTAATTGTTTTTTTTTTCTTGCTTTTAGGAGGTAGAAATCTTATTACTCGTGCCTCGTCACAGCCCGCATCAGAGATAACTACTTTACTTTGTTGATAATATGCATGAATTGACTCGAGTCTCGTCTCCTCTCCTGCCCCGGGTCGCATTTTCTCAAAGCTTTCCTGAAAGCACAGCCAGCAGCACGGCCCAGACGCCGCCACGTGAAGGCCGCTCATACATTTTTCTGTCTCCTAAATTTGTCTCGTGGCACGGCGAGGGCTTGACAAGCCGCGGCGTCTTCATTTCTTCCCTTTGATCTCGTTCTTCCATAAAATGTGAAAAGCTACGAGTGTCTCCTCGCTCCAGCAGTGATGACTTGGCACGGCGTGTCACGACTGTCAGAAGCAAAACAAAACCAAAATGCAGCTTGTTGTTTTTGCTTGAGGGGAGAAGATAAAAACCAGAAATGTTACATTCAGTTTCATACACCGTGAATGCGTTATGAAACGACAAAACGCCAAGAGGAGACCAAGTAGAAAGCTGATGGAATGGCCACTTCAGAAATCTATTCATTTATTGCATAATGTTATTAAATCTGTGGTATTTCATTAAATTACTGTAAAGGACCATACCTGCGATTGTGCATGTTTGAGCCCAATACATACAACCTGCATAGATGTTACGTTACAACTAATTTCCAAAACATAAAATTGGATTTTAATTTTCATTTTCCTGTCATTTTTTTCAGATTCCCTAATATTTCAAAATCAAATGTTTGGATGATACGCACCTTAAAATTCAATCTAAATTTATACGTAGATTTTATATTACACCACAGAAAAGACATTTAATGAAATTATTAGAAACACATAATCTGAATGAAGTAGGAACGTACATGCATATAATGTGGAATTGTCCTGCAGTTCAAGAATTTTGGCAACTGGTCACAAACCAGCTTTCTTTAATACTTGATGCCCAATATTACCTTGCTCTCCAAATGTAAAGCTTCTCGGTGACGACTCTTCCCCGAGATTACAAGTAATCAGAGAAAACTCTGGCTTGCTGGATGCACAGCAGCTAAAAAAACAATGCTGAAAGATGGCGAGACCCCTCATTTACTCCCAATAAATCTGTGCTATAATAATTTGCTGAATATTATAATTATGAAATTAGCAGCTGCCAAAACTAATAAATGTAGTCAAGGAAATGTTAGGGCCTGGGAAAATGCTTTGGACTCTGTTCAAAAAGGAAGGAATCATATTTTACAATGAACACTGTGAATGTTTATGTTTATGTGCTGTATATGTATGAAATGCAGGGATATAGGAGAGGTTTTTCCATGGTCGTTAAGGAAGGGAAAAGAGTAGGGAATGATGAAATTGGGAGGTAAGGGTTATAGAGTTAAGCCGGCCATAAAGCACAGGCTGTGTCTATAATAAAACTGTGCTGAGATGGTTTTGATTGGCTGATCCTCTCTTTTGCTGCAGGTGAAAGAAGGAAAAAAATCGACCTTGGAGCGAATAAAATAACTTCCGCATTTTCGCGATGTGAAATTTCACCTTGTATGTGTATATTGTCATTAACTGATGTAGTTTTTAACTGCCACACGATTTATTCGCACTTAAAATTGCGTTCAGTGTAAAAGGGTCTTAATAACGATGATAATCATCATAATGGTAATGGTGCAACTGCATTTGTTTTTTTAATCTGTAGGATTATTATTTTCTCTGGTTTGTTTGTTGTTATTGTTTTCTCTGTGAAGTAATGATTTCAAACATTTATTGTCCATGTTCAATGTATGAAAGAAAAGAATAAAAACTTGGTAAAAAAAAAAAAAAAAAAAAATCAATGTTTCACCTTCTAACACTTATGCCTAGTTGTAGAAGACACGATCATTTTAATTTCACAATAATTTCTCTACTATATTTCCTGGTGGAGACATACGTCGTCTTCTGTGCAGCTCTGTGCTGGATCGGTTAAATAAATTTACTTTGACAAAAAAACCTAATAGACATCTTGTTCTCTGTGATGAATTACATATCACAAGCATGTTTCAAGTCTCTACAAGTGGATTTTAATAGCATACTGGAATGAACTGCAGCCAAGGGCAGCCTGGAAGGTAGAAAAAACATTCTGAAATTTACTGCTAAACTAGTATATTCTGGGAAATGTCAAATCTCACACATTTGCCAAAAATGATGCTAAATGATGCTAAATTACTGTCTGCACTGTACTTTAGAGCCATCTGACATTCACTGAAGTGGACACGATTCGCAAATGATCAAGTAAAAATGGATGTCAGTGCAATGAATGAAAGCTTCTTTTAAAAAAACAAAATTATAGAGTTGGTGTAGAATTTATGGCTTTTAACAGTTTGACATGACGGTTTTAGGTTGGAGCAGAACAGAACATTTGGCCTTTTTATATCCTGGACACTCTGCAGTCCTCCTCTGCAGGCTTTTCAACTTCACCAATACAGCTAATGTAAGAGCAGTGTGTCAGCCTTTTGCTTTTATGAATCTGCCTTTCCTGCATTATGGAGACAGAATTCCATTTAAACATAAAGACTCTTACAACCGCAGCTTTAGCTTTTACTATTAGGTTACATTTTGTCTGTTAGGGTTCATATTTGCTATGATTGTTAACAGCAGTCAAAGTATTATTATTATTATTATTATTATTATTATTATTATTATTATGCATGTTATTTTGGCACAATTTAAAGGAACATACTGGTGATTTTGCATGTTTTGGCCTAATAAAGATAATCCTTATGCAAGTTATACTACCATTTAATTTCCCTAAATATACTACTGGAGCGGTAAATATTAGAATTGTTTTTCCTATCTGTTTCTGAATTGGACAGATCTGCCACAGCTGACTGGACACACTGACACCACATCTTAATATAGTCGCATCCATAGTTTCATCAAACACATGGACAGACTAAAAACAGCAGCAAGGTGTAAAATGACTCTGATTAGCTATGGTAGATTTGATTTTGTCTGATTGATCGTGTGGTTAAAATGACTGGATGCATCTTCAGCACAGGTCTGAATAATAAAGAATTACAAACAAAAAACAAAAAAAACAAAACAAAACAACAATGACTGGCAACAAATTCTGCTGACATATTTAATAAAACCAGAATTTCAGTTTTGAACAGACAAATTGCCGATGGTCTCATATTTGATGGGTTCTAAAAACTGAAATTTCCATAAGATTGATAAAACTGGCATGATTGGATTCAAACACATCCAAGACTATAAGCACACATAGCATTTAAAGGACCATACCACCCATTTTGCATATTTGAGCCTAATATATTCAATTTTTATACGCATAGCATTACTGACAATCATTTCCCAAAGCATACTACTGGAACGGTATTTCCTACCTTCCAGACCTCCACTGGTTTCAGTTCATTCTGATACGCTATTAAAATCAACTTGTTGATACTTGAAACGTTCTTGGGGTAGGTAATCCATCATCACCNAAAGAAGACCTGTGTTTATGGAAAAATTTAAAGGACTATGACTTCATAAGGCTGCGTAACTATTAGCAGGAGAAACATGGATTTTTAAGGTGGATGTATCACCTGAATACTTGATTTTGAAAGATTATGAGATTTTGCAAAATATCAGGAAAGCTGAAATACGGTTTTATCCTTTGNCTTGATTTTGAAAGATTATGAGATTTTGCAAAATATCAGGAAAGCTGAAATACGGTTTTATCCTTTGAGAAATGATGTCAGTAATGTAACATAAAATGTTATGGTCCTTTAAGGCTGGTTTATGCTTAATGCGGTTGCAGACACGACAGTGGGCATGTGGAAAATATGACGTAGTTACAGCCAAAACAGCTGGATGCAGAGGCTGCATTCCAGTAGTATGCTTTGGGAAATGATTGTCAGTAAGGTTATGAAAATTGAATATATTAAGCTCAAACATGCAAAGTGGGTGGTATTGTCTTTTAAAAAAAGTGAACAAAAAAAAAAGGCCTTTATTTAGCTTAAACAAGTGAACAAATAATCAAATAATTAGAACAAATTCATAATTTGAGGTTACGATGCCATATGGGGGGCCGCATATTTAAACTTGGTGTAAGACTGAAAATGTCACAGTTGTAGTTTTCCATCTAAGTTTGACACAAAGCACACACAGAGATTTGGTTTGTGACATATAAATGAGTCAGTCACGCTCTACGGATGATCATTTTCTTGAGTGAATTTGCTGAGCCGGAACTAATAGCTCTCATTCCTCACGAAGCTCATCTGGATGTGAAACTTCAGACAAACATCGCACAAATGCAGAAATTCAGTCTTCCATTCAGAGCAGCAGCTCCAGGCTGTAAATCTGTGTGACATTTAATGTTAGAACTTGCTTCTCTTGGTACTTTGGTAGATTTTAAAAAGAGGAGTTTGTGCTCTTGTCACTTTTCAGGACCTGCTCTGAGTTTAACATAATTAATTTGAATTCATGGCCTGAATGGAGTTTCCCTGTGAAGCTTTGACACTGAAAAATGTTTAAAAGAGCTCAGTAAGGGTTTTATAAACGTGAACAAAAATATCGCTTACACTCGTTTCTTGTCCATTTTACACACAAACACATTCTGACCTCATTTACACATACCATTAAAGGATCAAACCAGCGATCATGCATGTTTGAGCCCAATATATACAATCCATATACATGTTACTTTAGTGACAACCATTTCCAAAACTATACTACTTTAGCGGTAAATTTAAGAATGTTTTTCCTGCCTTCCAGACTGCCATTGGTTTCAGTTCATTCCAGTATGCTATTAAAATCAACTTGTNTTTCCTGCCTTCCAGACTGCCATTGGTTTCAGTTCATTCCAGTATGCTATTAAAATCAACTTGTAGAGGTAGATGGGTGGTATGTTCCTTTAACAACTTCTGTTCTCCATTGCCTCTTGTAAGCGCAAGACATTCTAAAGAAACACGTTAAAGAATCATTAATCTATACAGTATCAGTAATAATTATGAGAATGACCTTCAGATATAAAAAAAAATCATATTCTAACTATAATATCTTGATCAAGCATCATGAATCATTCATAAGACCTCGCTATGATTCTTAAATGATGCCAGAAGTTGTGCAGCAGTTGTCTGAGTATCCCATACTTAAATGTCTTAATGATTGCAAACTTCCTACAGATTTTGCTGGAGTCATTAAGCTTTACATTTACATTACAGCATAAAATATAATTCATTCAAGGTGAGAACTAATTTGCAGCAGTGTCTGTGCATTGTTCATCAAATATGGATCCCACTATCTCACCAGATATTGATAAAAGTATAAGAGGGCATTTCTTCTAATTAAATAGCAATTGACAAAGTTAGATAACCTGCATGGATTCTTTACATTTATATCCCTCTGAGGAATGAAGCAGCTTGAAGTGCGCAAACTAATTCCACTGACCTTTTGGCCTTTGTATCGATCTCTGAATAGATTCTGAAAGAATTAACATTCTGCTAATGTAGTCCCTTTAATGACAAAGGACATTTTTGTGTTTATCCACCTCCACGACTGGGTCTTTATTAAACGCGTTTTGTTTTTTGACAGCTAACTTTTACCGGAGTGAATGGATCTGTTTATGCTCTGTGCTCGTACCCAACATTAATCAGAAGGCAAGGATTCAAAGCTGGGGGAAAAGCTGGCTCCCGTGTCCTTCTCTCCGAAAAGCTACTCTCACCTTTAAACTCAATTACTTCATCAAAATGCTTACTGAGGTTCATCTCAGCCGAAGCATCACCCAGTAACTGCTGCATGATGGAGTGCAACAATGATACGAAGCTGCTAATTCTCTACTCCAGGAAAATAAAGTTCTCACAGGATATAATGAGCAATTCAAATGATCCCCATGTTGAACGGTTGAGGTAACCGACACCGAGATCATCTCCTCGCAGGGTTCTAGCTCCACAATGCCTGTCCCTTCCTCATTATCACCACTGAGGTGCACTTGAGCAAGGCACCTAACCCCCAAATGCTGCAGTGGAGTTGTTAAGTGGCAGCAGAGACGACTGTGGTTGTACTGGGCAGCTTCCAGGTATGAATATGTGCGTGTGTGTGTGTGAGTGTGTGAGCAGGGCATTCCTGTAAAACAGCATTCAATGCTCAGTGAAATAACCCTGGATAAATAAAGGTGAAAAAAAATTAATTTCTATTTCCACAGATTCCTACGGAGTCTGGGAGGGGCCATTTCTAAAGAAAAAAAAAGTGTGGCCACAAATTACTAATCCATGGGAATGAGATAATTAAATCATGGTCATCAGATACTTAAAGCATGGCCACAAGTTATTAATGAGTGGGAACGACTTAATTAGAAACATAAAGAGACTGTAGGATAGTTAGCCGCACCGACAAATTGATTGTGCACTTATTCTGAGCTTTTTGCTAACCGCTATGAAGCAGCCGGAGGATGTTAGAAGCGATTGTATTATTATTATTATTATCATAACCAACAATAAAATGTTAAAACATTCTGGTTTAATTGCAATCATTTATGGGTTGTAACAGTATGCTAATTTAAAAAAACAAATGACATTTTCAGTTTTAAACAGACATATAAATAGCCTGTTGTCTCATCTTCAATGTGCTCTAAAACTTTCAATTTCCATAGGGAGTTTACAAAATTGGTATGGCTGGATTCAGCTTTTCCATTACTATAACACACACACACACACACACACACACGCACGCACGCATGCATGCACGCACACACACACACATTATGAATAATTTTTACTGTAGCATTTTTGAGTAATGGGACCCCAAAATTACATGCAGAGGCATACTGGAAGTTACTGGTAAGAAATAACTTTATTATCAGAACCTTTCCTTGATTTTGTCATTTTTAATTGTGTGATTATTGAATAACATAAAATAAAATATGTATATATATATAGATATATATATCTATATATATAGATATATCTATCTATAGATAGATATCTATATATATGAATAGGGTGTTTACATGTCCATTTAAATCTGAAATGCTGCATGTTATTTTTGAAAATTAACACACTCCGAAGTATAAATAAATAAATAAATATAAATAAAACATTGCAAACATAAATGTTTGCAATGTTTTTTAAACCTTTATTTATTCAGGGTTAGTTCACTGAGCATCAAATACTCTTTTTCAGGAACGCCCTGCTCGCACACACACACACACACACTCTCACACCTGGAAGCTGCCCAGTACACCACAGATGCTGGTCACTGAGCATTTGGGGTTAGTGCCTTGCTCAAGGACACCTCAATGGTGATAATGAGGGGCAGGTGCTGCTCATTCACCTCTACAACCCAGTTGGCAATTAATCTGTAATGTCTTTAACACACTCACACACAATCGCTTCCACCAGCCTCCAGCTGTTTCAAAGTGTTACTGTAATGTTTAGAACAAGTGTGCAATCAAATTGTAGATGTGGCTTGCTACCCCATGGTGTCTTTATGTTTATAATTAAGTTGATCCCAAGCATTACAAAGTCATGACCCCAGGATATGATGTATTGTATAAACTCATATGTAAGCCGACTCCCTGATGTTGTTCCATCAGTTTATTTGTTTAGCAAATTACCTGTTTTTCTGGGTATTGTCGTAGTATTCCTGTGATTTTCTGAAAATAATCCACGTACCGGTAAACATGATATTTATTTCAGCAGCTGATTACCGTAACTGACGGATCATGGCTTACTGGCTGCTGCAAAATGTGCTGGATAAGATGTTTAGTCAGGAAATATCTTATTCTAAGGCATGTTTTAAACTATTTTCCATGGGTAGTGGTCATGGGCAGTATTTCCACTCCTGGAAATTTCCTTCTCTGGGATCTGATTTGAATTTCTTGTGTATAAGCCGCCCCCCCCCCCNTTTTTTTTTTTTTTTTTTTTTTTTTTTTTTTTTTGTCACCACCTGGGCTCCGTACGTTCCCATGCTCTGAACAGGCTGTTTTTCTTCCCTGACTGTGGCCATGAATAAAACAGACAGCACTTGTCAGGGACCAGATGTTGGGGCTGATGGTGAAGCCAGGATGGAAGGTTATTCTGGGAAAAATTAAGAGAAAAACCAGAGAGTAAGCACAAACATGATTAATACTAATGAGCTGTTTCTATTCAAGCAAATTCTTTAAATAATCATTAATCAGAGGAAGGTTTTGTTTCTGCTCATAAATAACAATCACAGGGCAGGAGACAGACTCCCGAAAGGTTTTTCACTTAGCATGCACACGCTAAGGATGCTAACCAGGCCACACATTCACAGCATGAAGTGGAGCCATTTGGTTTTATGGTGTCTATGATGATTACTGGAATTAGACAAATTCAGGTGATTGCATATATAAAAATATATATATATTAAAATAACACACATATATGCAGCAGTGTGATGATGTGATGCAGGTCTATTGATTAGAGCGTATTTAATGTGAACACTTATCCTGAAATGGTTCCATTTAGACAACAGGAAGTTGTTTTTCCATGTTATTTGTGTGGTTTTTATTTATCAGTTTATTAGTGAAATATCTCAAAATCTGCTTAAAGGGCCACTTTTCCTACCTTGTTAAAAAATCAACTTGTTCAGACTTGAAACTTACTACAGATAATTAATCCATCCCAGCAAACACAACATCTATTAATGAGTCAATGTGGCTTTAACACGAAGCAGGATAAAACGTGGCTCATGAATATGAAGCAGCTCATTAACAGGCTGATCTCCACTGGCTTTTACCTGTAACACACCTTAAAACAAACAACACTGCCTTAAAGGGCCATACCACCATTTTACATGTTTTATTTTAAACATTTTTACATGTTTACATGTTTGAGCCTAATATATTCAATTTTCATACACGTAACGTTACTAACAGTCATTTCCCAAAGCATACTACTGGAATGGTGAATTAAAAATGTTTTTCCTACCTTCCAGACCTCCATTGGTTTCATTTCATTCTGCTATTAAAATCAACTTGTTGATATTTGAAACGTTCTTGGGATAGGTAATCCATCACCACCAACAAGACATGTATTCAGGTTTTTTATTTATTTATTTATTTATTTTTTTAGAAGTTTCATAATTTTAGCATTTAAGCAGAATATAAAGCTTGGAGTGAATGTATGTCTCCACCAGGGAATATAGTCCCAGAAGAAGACCTCATTTATCAAAAATTTTGAATGACCGTGACTTCATAATTTTGCATAACTATTAGCAGGAGAAACATTGATTTTTAAGGTGGGTGTATCACTTGAATATTTGATTTAGAAAGATTAAGAGATTTTACAAAATATCAGGAAAACTGAAATATGGTTTTATCCTTTGGGAAATGATTGTCAGTAACGTAACATGTATGAAAAATTTAATATATTAGGCTCAAACATGCAAAATGGGTGGTATGGTCCTTTAAAATGCCAGTGGACTGATTAAAGTGAGAAAAGCTTTATGAATGAGCGGTGTAATTATTGTGATTTTTTTATTTTTATTTTTAATGAATCCCCCTCTTTGTTTCTAATAGGTGATTGATCAATTGCTCATATGTCATTTGGCCTATAAGATACTTAATCCTTCTTCAAATATGTATTTCCAGACAATACAAATTATATATTCATCAATCAGATTCATCAATCAGATCCAGAAGCTGATGCAGATTAAAAAAAAATCTAAGCTTCTGCTACAATAAGGGAGTTTGTGCTCATTAAATTGTTGCTATACCCTTTAGAATTTGTAGTTATTGTGGATTAGAGTATTTGATAAATACCACCAGATTAGTCTAATTCTAATGTTCCCTGAGATGATTATTTCTGAACCAGTGTCTTAGAATATCCATATTTTTTTATGTTAAAGGATAAAATGATGTGCTGTTTGCTTTTAAAGTTTCATATTGCATTGGTGAGAACTTGTCATAATGCATACGGCAGCACTTTATATCAGCACTGAGGAATCGGTGTCGTTTGGGAATCAAACAAGGGATGGTTCAGATGAAAGTAGTTCCTGTGTGTCCATGCATGAAATGGCCTTTGCATCTGCACTTTACACATTTATGCCCGACAATGATCATGTGTACCTATGAGGGCTCAGCCTGAAATCATGATAATGTAGTCACGGATCAGATCAACATCTGCGTCACTGCTTTGCTGTGATATTCAGTGCTCATAAGTGAGGAGGAGGAGGAGGAGACAGTCTGGATCATCAGGATGTGAAAGGCAGCTATGAAGAAGAGCTGCTTTTCCACCCCATAGTTACATTTTAAACAGGAAAACCACAAGTTGATTAGAGAAGTTTTCATTACAAAATAATAAGAGAATATAATTAAATCATCCATAGATCCTAAATTTCAACAGTTTTCTAGAACCGAACAACTCATGCCTCAGAGAGGTCGCTCCAAAGCCCAGAGGCTCCGGCTGCAGAAGGCCAGTCCAGCCAGGAGAATCCAAGAATACGCATTATCTGACAGGGAATTATGATGCAAGAAAAATGTCATGTCATTAAGTGATCTGGGTAGTAAATGTAAATCATAATTCTTGCTGAGACAGTAATAAAGGTGAAGAAGATGCACTGATGGACAGATTTTCTTATGGGCTCTTTCATCAGATTCTTCCATGCAGTCCATCATGGTGTTCTATTCATTGGAGCATTTAGGATTTTTCAGGATCTTGTACTATATCATTGTGGATTTAAAAGGACCAGAACAGTGATTGTTCATGTTTAAGGGACCATATCATCCATTTTGCATGTTTGAGCTTAATGTGTTTAATTTTCATACACGTAACGTTACTGACAATCATTTCCCAAAGCATACTACTGGAACAGTGAATNTGATACTTGAAATGTTCTTGGGATAGGTAATCCATCATCGCAAACAAGACATGTATTCAGGTTTTTTACAAGTTACGCAATTTTAGTGTTTAAGCACAATAAAAAGCGTGGAGTGAATGTATGCCTCCACTGGGGAATATAGTCCCAAAAGAAGACCTGTGTTTATGGCAAAATTTAAAGGACTGTAACTTCATAAGGCTGTGTAACTATTAACAGGAGAAACATGGATTTTTAAGGTGGGTGTATCACTT
>VXCM01002781.1:1843-78093 GCA_014773175.1 Lucifuga dentata | reverse complement strand
GATGGAGGCAGATGATTCGCTGTGGTGACCCCTGAAGGGAAAGTCAAAAGGAAAAGAAGAAGAAGATATTCACGTCGGCACCAAGGCATCAGGAAGAGACAGTCCTAGGTCAAAATATTGAATGTGGCTAGGGTTTGTGACCTCACTAGATAGATGAGTCGGCATCGAGTAATTGTCTCTGGCCCCCTTCCTGCAAAGGGTAGTGATGAAACTTACAGCAGGTTATGTGTCACTGAACTACTGGATGGCAAGGTTCTGTCAGGATCAGGAATTAGATTATGTATAACTGGCCATCCTTCTGAGCCAGGCCTGGCTTTCTAAGAAGGGACGGCCTCCACCCTCCACCTTCCGGAGCTTGTCTTTTGTCTAGCCACGTAGATAAAGCTCTATATTGACTCTCAGGTTGAGAGCAAGTCAGATCACAGACTCCTAGTGGACCTGTGAGGCACTCTTCCACTTTGTAGAGTCATATAATAGTTTAGCCTGCCCCATAGCCCCATAGACTGTGTATTCTCTCCATTGTCGTAGCACTCCTGTGGAAAAACCTGACTTGCAATTCTCAAACACACCAAATTTGGTTTCTGTCCCTCAAAAATAGAGTGTCAGGGTACCGTTGATATTCAGGTGGTCATCATCACATAAAGCAAATCTCTCAAATTTGATCACTATAAACTTAAAAAAAAACATGCAGGCCTCACTCCACTCCCATGTAAACAGCTCTAGCCTTAATTTTGGCCTCATAAATATTTGATCTCTTACAAGCAAATCACTTTGTTAATGACATTAGTTAATGACATTATTCTGGAGCATAAATTGGATCTGTTGGGCATCTGTGAAAACTGGCTTAAAGACAATGACTTTATGCCACTTAATGAAGCCTCCCCTCCAAACTATATCTCTGCTCACGCTGGTTGTATTTCCAAAAAAGGTGTAGGTTTTGTTTTTAATCCATACCTTAACCTTAGCACTGATAACAAAAGGGCGAGTGGACTACCAGGCTTTGAGGATAAGCCCCCCCCCATACAGGCAAGGACGGTCTGCCGCCACACTGCCAGATACAATAAGTCACTGTGGCACAATAAGAGAAGGGTCCCATGCTCTTGGTGAGGTGCTCCATATGGGATGAATAGCATCTGTAATGACCATCCTTCTACTTATTACTGCTGTGATTACGAGCCATTTGTTTGCTTTATCATGGCCCTGCACCTCTGGGGATTTAATGAGTGTTGAAATGTAAAACTGTCTCGTCCAAGGCTGGGAAGGTCACAGGCATTGTTTGATGTGAGGCAGAGGAAGAGTGTTTGGCTTTCTTTTTACACATCTTTCTCTACTGTTTGTGAGTGTGTAGCTCATCACAGGCTCAACTACCGTCAGAATTATTTATGGATTCCAGGGTGAAAATGTAACTCAACCAGCAGAAGAGGAAAACATTGGCTTTCTCAAAAGGATTTGGATGCTTTAGTGAAAGTCAGTAGTTTTAGGTCAAGCAATTTTCCAAGTGATGAAAATGAACAGAAACTCCACAAAATGGCAGAATGAGTAGTGTAATTGTAGCTGTCGATGGTATAACAGCACCTTTGTGACTTGTATTGTTATAATGTCTGACTGCATCAGTTTGCCATTTCCCCTCCATCTTTCGCTGCACTCTCAGCGGGCTTCATTATCAATAATTAAGAAATGGCAGACACACCCGCATCTGTTGCAGCCTCCTGATGGGATGCACATATGCAGGCACAAACACACATACATTCAGAACACACCAGAGAAATAGCAGGAGGCTTGGGCGGCCTTCTTATCTCCCTGTTCTTTATTAACCTTTCAGTAAGACACACAAGGCAGCTGGTGATATGCATCAAATAATGAGGTGCAAGCCTAGCGGAGGACCAGCGTATGAGTAATTAATTTTTGTTTGGTCATATCCATCTCAGAAGAATCAGTAGATAATTTGTACTTTCTGTATTTGCCACCTGCAGATCAAACAGTATGGTTGACATTTGCATTGATATATTCGTCAAGCAGTCTCCTGGGATTAGGCCCCATTGTCCAATTCTGATTGTAAGTATTAAAGTTCCATTACTGTGTCCTAAATTTCAACAAGGAGAGACCACATCCTGTCAATTACATAATTAAAGCAGCCAGGAGATTCAATCTCTCTAAAACACTAATATTCGATCAGTAATTTGGAACTTGCAAAGAGTTTGTAACTTTCAAGAGTGATGCAGTTAGGCTCAAACTGAAATTTTGTGCTTTTGAGCTTCTGGTTCTATAAAGTTCACATTGAACTCTCTTACCTGACTCCCAGGCTCTCTTATTAAAATGACTAATTGATAATTGGCCAAGCCCATGGCCAAAGAGGCAGCAATCTATCAATTATTAAGCAGAGTTAATAGATTAAACTGAAATAATGTGCAGAGCATTTAACTTCTCTAACCCAGTGGAAATGGAAGCAATTATGGAATACCTCACTGACCACTCAGTCCAAATAAAAATAATTCATTCTGTCTGTAGGGATCCAGTGGTCTTATTTCTCTCCCCAAGGGTCACTCGAATGACCCTGCTAATGGCATTTCACATAATCAATAACATAATTAACATTTCTGTTCCAGAATTTCCTTTTTTTTTCTTAATTGATATTCTGTTTTCTTGTTGACAGACAAAAATTGGAGATAATAGGCAATGTCCAATTACTCTTCTCATTCATGAAGTTATGAATATTGTGAGCCTTAATGACTGCTCTTCTGGTGGCCTTTTGAAACAAAGCAGCATTTCAATCCAGGCCATTGCACCCAAAATACAATGAAGAATGATCAAATTGAAATTCCTGATTGTGCCACTTGTGAAAACTTGTTAGGACAACTTTACCATCATTGAAGGCCATCATTAAAATAATAAAGACTTGCATTTTGCATACTGATACTAGGAAAAGCCAACAAAGGTCATCAGACTGTCTCATGGTGGTAATAAGACATCCTTATTGCTTCTTTGGCTAAGTATGTCTACAGTAAGAATGAAGCACTGGAAACAGGCACATCTTTTGGCAGGTACAGGAAAGCGGGAAGGCCTCTATGACAAATGATATGTCAGTCATTTGGGCAGCCTATTGATTGGGTGGCCTCTGGCTGCAATTTATGCTTGCCATTCCTCTCCCATTTGAAGGGGGAGGTGTCGGGAAGTGACAGAGTTATGTACAAGTCCTCCACATGATTGGTAACCCCAAGGTGGGCTCCTTACCAACCCTGTAGTCTGTCCTTTTGCAGAAAGCTACACATAAAGAGTTGGTATTTGCTGTGAAGTGATGAAGAGGGATATAGGACAGAGAACAGCATGGAAATAATATCCCTCTCAGCTCTGATTAGGAGGAAACTTCTACTTGCTTTGCCATTGCTTTGATTAAATCTCACATCTCAAAAACACTCGTGGCATTGCAGTGCAGAATTTTTTCAATGAGGATTGCTTTATTGAAGCTGGCAATGATGACCATCGACAGAAGTGGATTTTTCTTGACAGAAAAGTAAAAGAAGGGAAAGGTGAAAGGGATACACTGCCGCTTCCCATGTGACTCTTCTCCATCAGTCCCTTAACTGGCATAAATAAATCAGCAGAATGAATCCCACTAAATGTTTCATCCTATTGGAGTAATCAGCGCTCTTTCCCGTAAAACATAAAAATGGATGCTGATTTTTTTTTTTCCACTCCCTTTCTTTCGTATCCAATTCCTTTCAGGCTGTATATAGCAGTGAAAGCCAGAGGGGTTGGGCAGAGCGAGAGCGATCTCAGTTTAGATGCATTTGGAAAACAATTTCCTGTAATTCAATGGCTGATGGAGAGAGCTGATAAGTGAATTGGTCTTTTGGTTTGGGGTGAATAACCTGAGCTTTGTTTTGGTACCTTAATATTAGGAGAGTTACAGTTTTGGAGGGAGGAAACATTGGTTTGCTTAAAGAAGAAAGTGATTCAAGATGAAAAATGAACATTTTGGCCTGGTGCACACTTGGATGAAACAGTAGTTTATTAAAACTTTTAAGTATTTGGGACCATAATGGTAAATCTGGCATCTTGGCCTAGGTTTATTTTCACTAAAAATATTTTAGGAGAAGGACAATGTGTCCCATTTTCGGTTCTGACCCAAACTGAAGTTTTAAGAATCTAAGAAGAATGTAAAGTCAAAATGACACTTGACATTAACTATTCACGAACATGGATAAGTACCACTACTACATATATCACATTCAGTGGAAACACTGGTTATTTAATGCTACACGTTCACACAATGCCCCCTACAAAAATTGTGGGGGCAGTAATGTCAAGTTTTGTAAAGTGACATTAGCATCGCAGCAAAATTGACAAATAGAAGCATAATTGAAAAGTTTTGATGAGATGCTAAGTGAGCAAAGATGCCTCTGCCACTGTTTCTTTTGCCTTCGATTCATAAGTGAAATGCTGAAATTCCTCGATTGTCTCCACCTTTGTTTGTACTGTTGAGCAAAATTGCCCCCTAGTGGGTATAGTATTTAGTCCTCTAGATTGACAGTACCATTTGTTTAGTGAATTGGTTTTGTGTGAGCATAATGGTGAAGAAAATGATGGAGACCGTTTAGAAGTGCTGAAACTCAATTAGATTCACATAACAAAAAATATTGGACGTAGTAAATAACATTATTTATCGGACTGCATATACATGGGCACAAATGAAAATATAGTCCACACAAGATATCCAACAAACTTTCAAATATTTCTCTGTGCTCTGTCTTTTTCATCTTTGATGCTTTGAGATGAGCACAGTCCTACTCTGTTGTTTTCCTATTGAATGTGCATCCCATGACTAAGCTACCATGATTTGGAGCATCCACCTTTATCCACCCAATCAGGCATGTCTACTTCAGACATTAAGCCAATCAGTAGCATGTGGGGGTCTTGCCTCTGTCATTAGTCCCGGTCAAAGTCAATACACTCACTTGATCTGCGAGTGTTCAGCGTAAACACTCTCCCACTGCCAATGACAAAAGCTCGTCATCCCTCCGAGATTTGTTGGTGAGGGTTTCTCAGTCTCCCTCTCTTTCTCTCTCTTTCTCCTTAACACATGCATGCACACACACACTAGTTGCACACAACTTTCCACCTACCATTATTACCTGAGTTTGTGATCACATGTCTTCATGAGAACTGAGAGAGAGCAAAACAAATCCAATAAAATTAGCCAGGCACAAGGCACAAACTAGGTTGCTGCTGCCCCTCTCCCATCGCTCCTCTCCTCTTTCCCATTTTGACTAATGTAATTTATGCAAAAAGGAATTATAAATAGCATATCAATACCGCCACAGTTTTCCGTGCCGGGCATGCAACACCACTCCCGGCTGTCAGGGTAAGTAGGTCGGGCAAGAAGGGGGTGTATATGAGAGTGCAGTGACGAGTCAGCCCCTCAGTATTGTGTATATATATGTGTGTGTGTGTGTGTGTGTGTGTGTGTGTATGTATCTGTCTGGGTCTGTGCTTCTGTGTGAGAATGATATGTTAGGGTGTGTGAGAACAGATATGTTAGGGTTTGGAGGCTTCCTATATTATGTCCATGGCTAAAACAAGAGGAAAAAACAGCTCTGGTGTGTTGGATCTTTTATTTAAGAACACACTTTTTAAGTTGCACTTATTTTTGAGGAAGTTAAGAAAAAAAAATTAAAAGCACTTAGAACACAGAAGTCTGCATATTAAAGGACTCCAGTAAATACTACCCATACCCATTACAATACTGTCAACCTTTTTCCAAGCATAAAACCATAATTTTGGGTTATTTTGATACATCCCCTAATCTTTCAAAATTAAATGTTCAGGTGACACACCCACTTTCAAATTCAGTGTTTTTCTTGTTAGCATCATGCCCAAATGTAGAAGGCACTGTCATTTTAATTTCTCTGGTAAAAGCAATCTGTTCTCCTGGGACTATATTCTCTGGTGGAGACATCATTTTCTTCCATGTACCCCCGCGTTGGATCAGTTAAATTAAGTAACTTCTACAAACAATAATAATGGTGTGTGATTTGCTGTGATGGATTAACTATCTCAAGCATGTTTCAAGTTTCTACAAGTTCAATTTTATGCACCACTGGAATAAACTGAAGCCATTGGCTCCCTGAAACGTAGGAAAAAGTATTCGGAAATGTACTGCTCCAGTAGTATGTTTTTAAAAACTTGGCAGTAGTGTAACATGTATGCAGGTAGTATTTCTTGGACTCAAACACGCAAAATAACACGCATGGTCCTTTAAAGCACTGTGGGATCCTTGATGACTTTGAGGAAGGAGACTTTACATCCTTGTGTTGATGGAAAGTGACATGTGGGTGCTTCCAACCAAGTATACAGCAGAATGAACACACATTTTCTCTCCCTGCATCTCTTCAGTCAATTTGCCTATTTCTTCAAATTTGTCTCCTTTAATTAAAAAAAAAAAAAAAAANTAAAAAAAAAAAAAAAAAACTGTCTTTATGCTGTTTTAATGCAGCCATCTTCTCATCCAGACAGCCTTCCCCCAGTGTCCTGCACTCAACAGCCTGTCCTCCTCCTTGCCCTACCTCTGCTTTTATTAACACATAGATGAATATTAATGTCCTTACAGCTTTTGTGTTGTTTACCCGGCTGTGCCACCACTGCTAATCTCTCAGTGTAATTAGTGAGGTAGAGCTCAGAGAAAAAAACAAAAAAAACAAAAAAAAAAACAGGAAAATAAGNGTGTGTGGGGGGGGGGGGCAATATGTGGCTTTTAGGCTTTTCTAATTAAGTGGTTTTCAAAAGGGATCAGTGAGGGAACACAGTGGTGTGCAAATAAGCTTGTGTATAGCTATATGACAGCAAGAGAAGGAGCAAAAACTGAGCAAGTGAGGAGGCGAAGGAGATGTAAACAAGTTGTGTATGAGAGAGAGAAGTGAAAATAAATCAGTGTGAGCATAAGGAAGAAAGAGAGAGGAATGTGTGTGTGTGTGTTTATGAAATGTGATAGTACAGTAAACAGTTCATTTTTCAAGTGGCTCACGTAAAGCTGCTGATTGCAGCTACGAGGCCATCGTTTGGGGATAAGGAGAACATGAGGGAAAATGAAGTCTTAATGTTTCTTCCATCGAAGTTCAATCCTCATACTGTCCTTGTCTTCTGAGTGCTAGGGCGTGATTTCTTTTCTTAATTAGCCTCTCCTCACTGGAATCTCAGAAGCAGTCTCAGTGTTAATGAACAGATGGAAACTTATCTTCCCAAACTAGTATTTTCTATTTAAAGGACAATGCCAGTAGTTTTGCACGTTTGAGCAAAATAAATACTACCCTCATCCATGTTACATTACTGCCAACCATTATCAAAAGCAGACTGGAGTGGTACATTTTAAAATTGTTTTTCCTGCCTTCCAGGCAGCCAATGGTTTCTGTTCCAGTATGCGATAAAAATAAACTTGTAGTGACTTGAAACATGCTTGAGATAAGTAATCTATCACAGCAAACCACACACCATTATCATTTTTTGTTGAAGTTGTTTAATTTAACTGGTCCAACGTGGAGCTACACAGCAGAAAATGTATGTTTCTGCCAGGGAGTATAATCCCAGGAGAAAAGACTGCTTTCACAAGAGAAATTAAAATGACAGTGCCTTCTACATTCAGGTGTGCACATTAGCAGGCAGAACATTGAATTTTAAGGTGGGTCTATCACCTGAACATTTGATTTTGATAGATAAGAGGATTTGGCAAAATAACAGAAAAACAACAATAAGGGTTTATACTTTGGAAGATGGTTGGCAAAAACGTAACGGGTATGTGGATAGTATTTATTGAACTCAAACATGTGGTCCTCTAAATATAAGAGATCCTTAATGGAAATGATGTGAGTAATCACACATACACATGCTGGCTATCACACACACACACACACACACACACACACACACACACACACNACACACACACACACACGCACACACACACACACACACACACACGCACGCACACACACGCATGCACAAAATAATACTGATAAGCATTCATTACAGGCATGCTGAGGTACAGCTCAGTCACCTGAGCATGACTAGAGTTAGCAAAGCAATGGCCTGGTCAGTGACAATGTTGACAGCTGGTGAGTCCAATAATGTGTGTGTGTGTGTGTGTGTGTGTGTGTGTGTGTGTGTGTGTGTGTGTTTGTGTGTGTGTGCAGCATACTGTGGTCTTTAACTCAGTGTCAGGGTGGATGAGAGCAGAGGAACAGTGCTTGTCATTGCTGGATGACTGAGCCCTTTCAGGCCCTCCAAATGCAAAGATCAAACCACAGATGGTATTTAGCGCTGTGTGATGGAGGTTGAGGATGTTACAGGGGACCGTGAGTGTGTTTTCTTTCTTTTTTTTTTTTTTTTTNTTTTTTTACTTGTTTTCACCCTGGGTCTGGAATCTGTCAACTCAGGACAAATGGTGGCATTTCATGGGGTAAAAACTGGCCGTGCGCCAGGCAGCATTGTAATGAACAACAGGGCTGGCTGAGTTTTAGAGGACACAAGCAGGACTTTTCCACTGCCCACAAAAAAGTGCGTAAGTACTCAGTCTTTGACAGCCTTATTACAATAGCATTTTCTGTCAATTATAGAGTGGAATTTACATTACTGCCCTCTTGTTTACTCCTTTTCGAGCTGCAAAGGAAAGTTATTAACTTTTCAGTAATTGTTTTCTGGGTTAGTTAAGCAGCACACAGCTCATTTCATTGAGCTCATTTTTTCTCATATGTCTGCTGAATTAAGATGAATCATGTTCAGGTCAGGTAGCGTTTTATCCAAATCCAGCATTTATTTTAGGATTTACTTGATGCAGCGCTGAGTTTCGATAAATACCTCAGTTAGATTCCTTAAACCCTCTTTAGGGCTCTTCAGTGGTCTGGAAGGAGGCCTTGCAGTTTTGAAAATACAGAAAATTGCCTGTTGCCTAAAATATTTCTCAATTCAATTGTCCCCTCTCTTTTTCTTTCTCTTGTTCATCTGGAATCACTTCTTTGTTCATCTTGAATCAGCGGCAGGGGAATGAGGTTAAACTGTGGACTGCCAGGTGTCTCAGCTGTGGGTGGACAGCAATGCAACTGAACCAGATGCAGACGGGCCCTGGAAAGAAAATTGAATAACAGAACAGACTGGGCTGTAAGGGAGTCAGACAACTGCAGATTAAAAGAATAAGAGGAGTCAGGGGAGACGGAGATGATGGGAGTTTACAACGTGAGTGATAGCCAAAAGGGATCACTGTCAAAACAGCAGATATCAGTGCTGCCCTGTTCAGCCCCCATCCTAACCCCCGCCCCATCCATCAGCTTAAGCAGAAAGGAACACAGGACACAGCATTTGCAGGGAGAAGCTAAGGGAGTGTTAGTGGTTGTGAGGTCAGACAGGGTGGCCTAACCTCGTCACAAGGCTTAAATCCTGCAGTCAGTCATTATTGACCCCGTCCCTCCCCTGCAGCCATTGTTATCCCAGCATCTCATCTCTGCAGCCGACCTCTGAGAGGTGAAAGAGACGCTGCTTAACAGACCACTGTGTGAGTTTGATATATGAGCCCACATTGAGGATTGACGTGGGAGAAATGGTGAATAGCAGGTTCCATCACAAGCAGCAGGGGTCTGGAAGTCTGCTCTGTCAGATGGCTTTTTTGTTTTATGGACTTGTCGCATCTAACCATTTGGGTCAGAAGGCCTCAGAGTGAAAAATGTGGGTGTGTTTTGTCTGCTCAGGGCGTGTTTGTTTTCCTGTCAGCATCATTTAAAACTCCTTATTGTCTTGGTTGAAGCGAAATGTAAGATTTAATGTTTGGATGTGTTTTTATTCTCAGTTTGGCTTCTGGGATTTTACATCATATGTTCCTTTGCTTGTTTTAATTTCTAGTGCCCACTGGCTAGACAGCAGTATTAACTGAAGATAGATCCACTTTATCACTTACTCAGCCTACAGTTAAAACACCAGATAATATTTCCTCCCATATACTTTAGTTGGGTCCTGACTATTCATTATTTATGATCTATTCCAAATTACATTATCTTTCACCAGGCTTCAATTACACCCTTCCCTGAGGCTGGGAAACTGACTCATGGTGTGTGCAAAGGACTCTGTATGTGTGTGTGTGTGTGTGTGTGTGTGTGTGTGTGTGTGTGTGTGTGTGTATCTGTGTGTGTATCTGTGTGAAAGAGAGAGTGTGTGTGTTTGAGAGAGAGATGGAGAGAGAGTAACTCTTATTCATGGCTGGAACTGTTGTGCATACTGTATACGCACAATGCTGGAGCCTAATTTTTCACAACTTCTGATATGAAAAGTTAATTGATATGATATAATAAATACATAATTTACAAAATGACAGAAATGTTTGCTAAAAAAAAATGCTAATTATTGATTAATTCAGAATGTGCAAGAGTAGAAGCCTGAATGAGAGTCAGACTGTGACTAGATTGAAACTGGCTTACTGGCTTACAAACTCTAGATGGTGGCCTGAAAAAAACTGATTCTGAAAAATTTGGGAGTTTAGCAAAATAATGCAAAAAATAAAATACAGTTTTATACTTTGGAAAATGGGTTGGTCGTAACATAAACTAGTATGTGGGCAGTATTTATTAGACTCAAACATTCAAAACCACCGGTACGGTCCTTTAAATTCCCCTTACCACATAGAATAAGTCGGCATTGTATCACTGCACTACACTATGCCTATGTCACACTTAAACTGATAAAAACTTAAATTGTTAAATATCAAAACTCAAAATGCTATTTTTATTTGCATGCACATCAGATGGCATCATTTTATATGTTCCTTGTAATTCAGCCTGACGTTTTGTAGATACAATTGTATTTGTTGAAATAGACTAAATGTTTCATATTTTGAAGCTGAGGTCCTGAATGAGATCATAAGGTTTAGTTGTTCAAATAGCTCATTGACAAACAATATTATTCACTGAGGAGATCAGATCAGTACAGCTTCATGTTCTGCACACATATGACTCAGCCGTCTTTACATGTTGCATACTTCTTTGCTTCTGAGCTTTTGAAAACCTCAGATGTAGTTGTGTCATTTTTGCCAATCACATGTGCCATGAGTCATCAGAGAGAGAGAGAGAGAGAGAGAGAGAGAGAGAGAGAGAGAGAGGGAGGGAGAGAGAGGGCTGACATGGAGAAAGCATGAAGAGAGGGAGCAGAGGGAGCATGTTTAACATGATATCTTAGTATCTAATTACCTCTGTGGTGATATCAGCCTCTCAGACCAGACTACTTATTCACACATACCCCAGTGCTGGATCTCTGAGCCTGCCCCAATGTCCTGCTATCTTCTGTTTCTGCCTCTCAGGGATGATAACACGTTTTAATGTGGTGAAAGGATAAATATGGGTGCTACATGTGAATAATAACTTGGAAAAATGGAAAGAAGCATTGTGGAAATCCATGGAAGAGAAGCAGGAAAGAGAACTGTTATTTCATTCTCTTAGAATATAATGGCAGCTGCATTTGTCCTTGCACAGGCCCTTGTATCTCAGGAATGTCACAAACGTGACGTCACTATGCAGAGTAAAATTACAGTTTTTCTCAATTGGTTGAATTCTCAAATGAGAATTATTTTTTTTCAAACCAATAAGTTCAAATCTCTGAACAATTAGTTTCTTGTTCACACCAGATTTAAATTTCTTATGCATTTAAGCAAATTACACGTTTTGGCACGTGTGCAAAAGAGTAAGTACAATTGTCTACAATTTGCACAATAACTACATTCACATGGCTGCTGATCAAAAGTGATGAGTTGATGAGTTGAGTTCAATGAATTTGTCAAACTCTTCAGAACTTATAAACATTCTTTCATTGTGTGAGCCATCACATGCAAAATGATCCATTCAGTTATCAAAATCTGTCACACATACCTGTACAATACTCTAGTATATACTGTATATACTCTACTATAGACCAACAAGAGTGTCAGGATGCCCACCAAAAAGATGGGAACTTGTAGTGTTACGTACTGTGAGGAGGTACAATTTAGTGTTTTTTACAGAACTACTGAAGGATTTTTCATTGTTGCTGCCTTTTTTTTTTTTTTTTTTTTTTTTGCATGGATGTCATTTTGTGGCAAAGTTTCTGTTCACTGTATCACTGTATATGACTTTACATGCAAAACAGTATGTAAAAATGGACATGCAAATGAATTTTCTGTTTACATGTAACACATAGCTACAGAAATAAATTTGCTGTATACATACTTTTTTTCTGTGTAATACAGTACTGTACAGTATTGACTTTTCCCAGAAAACTTTTACCTACTGTTGAAATGTTATCTATAGCATTCAGCAAGACAAAACTGACATTCTTGTATTGTACATTGAGCAGTCANGAAATGTTATCTATAGCATTCAGCAAGACAAAACTGACATTCTTGTATTGTACATTGAGCAGTCAGTATCAATAAAAAAGTAGAACAAAACTGAAATTTGTATATAAGAAACATTTCCAGGGTTGACTACCATAGTGAAAAAACATTTGAACATTTTGACCAGTACGGCTCATGCATGACAAAAAAAAAAAAAAAANAAAAAAAAAAAAAAAAAAAACAAATATAAAAACTTTTCATTTTGGTGGCATTGGCTAATTTACTGACACAAGAATGAGGTTTTGAAGCATGAATGAAATGTTTAGGGTGAGTTACTACATTTTGCGGACATGAAATAGAGTTGTGACGTCCCATAAAACAGTTGTGACAATTGCACTTACATTTTAGAGAATGTTGACTGTTTCAAAAAAATGAGCCCAAGCAACTGAGAAAAACTGTAGTAATCTTCTAAGCTGTCTCATAACAAGTACAGTAATCTGAATTCATATATTCATAATTAAGATAAGAACCCTCGAGGGAGTTATTGTGGCAAGGTTGCACAATAATTTCCCTTGGGATAAATAATAATTTCAATAATTTCCCTTGGGATAAATAAAGATTTATCTTATCTTATGTTATCTTATCTTAATTACACCACAGCAGCGCTGTTGAAAGAGTTTGACGTTGTGCAAGTGGTATCATTGGCAGAGTGGTCCCATTTCTGTCTTTATCTTTTATTTCTTTCTTCATTGTATCCTGAATGTAGAGCTTATTTATGGAAAATGATAAATGATGGAGGATGATAACTTATTGTGTTTGAAGCTATTCTGCAGACGAGGGCGGCGTCTAGTGGGACAGAGTTCAACAAAGGGAATCATTAATACACAGCTGACAATGTTATGGATGAGCAGGCTGATGTCTCCCCATATAGTCATGTATAATTCACTCACTTCTTTAACTTTTTATTAAGTCGAAAGAGTACCATATTGTCCATTGTCATCAATTTTTTTTTGGCTCACCTCTTGTCTTTTTGCTTTGCGGTTGGTATGACTGGGCAAATGGAAAGTGCCTCAGACAGTATCTTAACCTCAACCTCCCCTGAACCCAGGATTGTACCATACATACACTTGTGCACACAAATGCTACACAAGTGTCATATTCACTTGTGCGCTATGATAATATGAAGGATTAAATACTATATCCATCATGTACAGTAAATCATCCCTGGTCAATATATAATATGGCAACAATTGAGGTCTAAGAAACAGCGGCAGCAGCAGCAATAGAGATGGCACGTGAGGCCATTAAATGAATCCCGCTGTGTTCGTTCAAAACTTTCAGCCATTTCTCTGGTTGTCACTGACGCTATACTGCTGACATAACAAAAGTTGACATAACTGCCTGCACGGGTTTTGAAGGTATTGCATCCTGTGAAAGTGTATCATTAATTCTGCAGGAGGTACACAACCAACGCTTCAAATGAACACAGGATACGCAGGGTATCGTGAATGTGTTTGCATGATGGTACCCATAATGTCCAAAGTGGCTAATGCTAGTGACTCCATGCTAATTTCCTTTCATTTTAGTTGTGTATGCATTGCACAAGACAGGCTGCAAGTGGAATAGCAGACTCAGACATGTCTCAGATAGTAAAACCAGCCGTGCTCTGTGCAATCCGATACCATATGCACTATTTCTCGAGCAGCAATGTTAAGCATGCTGCCATAACCCCCTCCACTGACTTTTCTCTGGCTTTGTTTGTCCCAGTGGTAACACTTCATGCCTGTCTCAGCAGTAGGGCTACATAGTGGTGTAACTGTTAGCATAGCCACCAACAGAGTCTGTTAAAGGCAAAACGTTGTAATTCTTCCTTTCATGCTGAGGGCCTGCCTTCACTTACAATGACACGCACAGTGATATGTGGAGAAAACTCAATGCAGCATCCGATTTACCACTTTAGGTTGAGAGCGAGCTAATCTTTCTGCACTGTTTTAAGTTGTATATTGGGATGGTTTTCAGTTTCCACTTTATATTTATAATTCAGGTTTATTTCCATTTGATAATCATAGTACCTTTGTGAGTCCAGGGAGTTGGTAGCGTACAAATGCCGCAGTAAATTCCACACATAATATTCGTCAAAGATCTCCTCATGGTTTTCCTTCAGTGACTGATTCATTCAGAGATGAATTGCTTTCTCTNCCCGAATCATCACTGCAGCAACAAACTCATCACTGCAGCAACAAAGGGGAACATATACAATATGCCCAGCATACGCTTCGATGCACACACTTCGTCAAGCATTCTGTCAGAAAGTCCAAAGGCCCCCACAACTGCAAACAAAGAAGCTCCTGTGGATATTTATTATGTATAGTTTTTTTCCCCCCCATCTACCAGAGATTATATCCTTTGGGGGGGAGGAGTTGAGTAAGATGGATTGTGGAGTGTGCATATTTGTAGAAAGAAGGAGGAGGCTTTTTCTGACGTTTCAGCTAGATGCACTGCCATCATGGGATTGCATTACTCTCCCTAATCCCCCCATGTTGTTTGTCTCCTCACACAATTGCATCAGCAAGGTAATGTAGAGTTTTGGTTTGAAACATTTTACCCAAAGACATAATACATCTAGTTGGCCTTTATACACACCTTAGAAGGCCAACACTCATAGAAAGACAATAACTTGTTTATGTTTTACACTTTTATTGCATTTGGCCAAGACTGCTTATTGCTGTGGGTTGCATAATTGAGTCGGGGCCTCCCGTTGAGAGGAAAGAGAGAACTGTGGCTTGAAACCATCAATTTTGGTAAAGCTTGGATGCCAGAGTGCCTCAACTCTCACACTGTAAAATTCCAGAAGCACTTAACACATAGTCATTGTCACCTCATTTTGGTGTATGGAAATGCAAAAGTGCTGTATAAGAAGGTGACGTGGTGTGCTCATATTGAGGCACTTTGCCTCTTTCTTCAATTTTACATTTAACTTTGATCCATACCAGTGTAGCTTATCATGTGGTTTCTCTCGGTGTAAGAAATGCATAATCTGTGCTTTTCTCCCCTCTTCCGGCTAATTGTATGTCTATTTACCCTACACAAGAAGCTAAAGGGCTGTTATTTCTACTTTTCTCTTTAGCTGTTAATGCAAGCACATAGATGCAATGCACACACAGAGACATGGGTATAAAAGGCAGTAAGATGTAAAAAAGGAATGGATTTACTGTTCCTTGGTGGTGGTGGTAGCACCAGGTTTGAGACTCCTTGGAAATTTTCTTGCATGTGCGGTTCAAGAAATGGGCCTTATTTTGTACATGTTTGTGAATTTCAATCCTGGTGTAAAAGTCCCACAAAATCACTGCACCTGTGTACAGGATGATTCTTTCTAAAACCATACACACATGCACACATTCACGTGTGCACTCAACTGCACCACTTATATTTATGATTTTATTTATGTTTTTATTTATTTATTTTACAGCTGGATCCCATTGGGAGTACAAATCAATATGAGAAGTCCCAATTCTGGTTCCAGTTTTCTATTACCGTTATAAAATATCACATTCTTCCTGGAAGTTTAACCATTTACAAACTGCAGGTGGTGTCTTGAATATTGTATATCTGCTTGTAGAAACAGGAAGGTAAGATCTTGTTCAACACAAAATTATTAGCCTATCTGATTGAGTGCAGCTGAACAAGACAGCTAATCAATTTAACCAATTAAAGTTTGACTCAGCTGTCTTGTTTTCAGTGCTTCACACCTTGGAGGAAACAGGTAGGAGCTAGAAAGTAAAAAGAGTAGCATGAAAGCGTTTCTGTAGTTGGCTTCTATGTTAATTAGATTGTGTGTGAGTGTGTGTCCATGTATTTGCATATGGTGTGAAAGAAATACTAAATCAAAGGCGAGGAGACCAAGGACAGGGGGAATAAAATATAATTATAGTATGGTAGAGCCTAAAAGAAGAGATGGAAGCCTATTAATAATTAATCAACCGCCTCTTATCTTTTAATCAAGTCGATAAATGTGAAGCAGAAAATAAATTAAGAGAAAAGAAAAGGGAGAATTGTTGTAATGAGAATGGTCTCTTGTGGATAGCTGTTAATACAGAAATTTTGGAGTATAGTGCTGAGGGAGATTATTCTTTCTGTCGTGCACTTCTGACACTGGTAAATCCAGAAAAGAGAGATAAATACAGCTCATTTAGAAGCTAATTTGCAAATTAATTACAATGTGTAAAAATCCTACACATATAAGATGTAACAATGCAGGGTCTTATCGGTCCAATAATAGCACATCCCAGGAGGAATTTCATAATTTGTCATCTTGCTTAAGACTTCAAGTTCGAAATTGTTTATTGTCAATACACAGGTGTAAAGGGGAGTGAAATTGTAGTTATTCCAGTCTCAGTACAATTCGAGACAACCAAACACATAAATAGAAATAACCAAGAAATATATATATATATATATACACACACACACACACACAAACAACAATAAATAAAAANATAACCAAGAAATATATATATATATATATACACACACACACACACACAAACAACAATAAATAAAAAGACATAAAAATATTTAAAAGCAACCATATAAGGTACATCCAACGGTATATGAAGTGCCAACAGTGCAAAACAGCAGTCGTAAGTAACAAATCCCTGACTTGGAGCTCATGATCACTATCAGAAACTACAGAACTTGCACTATTATTGAGAACCAGAGAAGCTGCTGTACCACTGTACTACTGCCAGCTTTTGCACCATACTTAGAATTTACTGTATGCTGCACATCTAGTATTGGCCACATTACATCCACCTTTTAATGTTAGAGACACAATCAGCAAACGCAAAGATTTTTTGGTCATTTTCAAACGTGTTGTCCATTTACTCTGGTCTGAATCAGTGAATGAGTTGTTACTTTTATTCGATCCAGTGCTCGAAGCGGGCCAGTTCTCACCATTATCCAGCACCGGGACCTCTGTGATTTTCATTTCAGATTACTGGGACATTTTTGAGCATACTGGAACCTCTCATAAATGTTCCATACTCTACTGCAGAACAACAAAGAGGAAAACAATAGCAAAGGTTGCAGCCGGACAAATTAAATCGGGGGGCTGCGTATTTATATATACCAGGGATGGGCAACTTTGATGAGGACTGGGGCCAATAAAAATTCATTAACAGTCAAAGGGCTACACAATAAATAAAACAAAAATCACTGCGAGCTCAGTACATATTGTACCTGTCAACATTGAGCTTTGAAAACAAGGGAGATTTTCTTTGTCAAAACTTTGTCAGCAGGATGCAGAATTTGAATCCACAAAGTCTTGAAACTTGCACATACAGAGGAGATGAGCTGTCTTCAGTTGGTTGAACAGGAGAATGGAGCACATATTGAGCACATATACATGTATGCTAATCTTTAATATGCTAATCTGAAGATGTGCTATATGTAAGGTTGATTGCTGCCTTTTCAGAGCATCTGTGGGTAATCTAGGTGTAGCTTTCCTAACACCAGTGACATTCTTGATCAGTAAATCAACAAATTGCCTCATAGTTGGTTTAGAACTGTTTTGGATCATGTTCACACCACAAACAAACCTCTAAACAGTTCAAAATCAGATTCAACCAGAGTAAACCACATAGGTATGAAAACTCCTTTCAGCTTCCCTCTTCTTCTTTTCTTCTATTGCTTCTCTTTCTTTGTCTGTCTCTTCTCGTGTCTTACAGGATGCTCATATCTCTACTGTTGCCCTTTTTAACTGTAACTGATGCTGGCATTTTTTGGCATGTGTCGAAGTTTGACCTACATTCAGCTAAACCTTTTCTCAGAAAAGGTTGAAAATAGATGTGAATATCACCCTGCTTTTCTGACCTCCCATAAAGGTTTTTTTTTTTTTTTTTTTNTTTTTTTTTTTTTTTTTTTTAACATTTTTCTCCTGCATAGTAACAATACCTTTGACCTTATCTGACATCCGATACACTCCTCAAAATGCCATGAGTCTGGTAAAGATTTCCCTCAATGTAACATGAAGTTTTGATTGTGTTAAAAGCAGATCACAGACCTACAATAAATGAGATGAAGGGAAAACTGTTAAATTCTGGTGCTGCCAATTGACTGTAACTCACATTGTTTTGATCCTATTGAACAAAGATGAAACCAAGTCATTGTTTTACAAGTCACAAGCAAATCTTATGTTTTTGCCTGTCAGTCTTATCTCGTGACTTGACTTAGGACTTCTCAAAATGTGAGACTTACTTGTTGTGACTTAACAAAAGAATGACTTGCTCCACCTCTGCTAATAAATAATGGTTGAAGCTCTTGTTCTCAGTTATCGTTTCCAGCAAGTCTGCTGAAACCCTCTCCTCTCCTCTCCTCTCCTCTCCTCTCCTCTCATGTCAGAGTCTTTTCTAGGTCCATCCAGTCTCTTACCTTGTCAGCCATTTAATCCAAGTGATTATCTTACCACCAGACAATGAAAAATTGATGCCTTCTAACTGCAGCCTGACATTTAACAAGCAGGAAAATGGGTTTTTCCTAGACTTTTATGTATGTGCAGAGTTTTGGTTTCTATGTTTTGTTTGTATGCTGGTTGTTGCTTGTGTGTTTTCATTCCTTATACCCCAGTGAGGGTCTATAGGAAAAATTAAAAGAATAATACAAAAAAAAAAAAAAAAAAAAAAAAAAAAAAATCACATGTAGATAATACAGTAGCACTGTAAAAGTACAGTACATGAGTTACCTAACAGATCCATATGTACTTGGATGCATATGTACAGTACACACACAAATACACAAACACACAAACACTGGTAACAATTACCGTTGTTATCGTCACTTTAAGTCCAAATATCTCACCATCGCTAGACATCTTATAATCATGATTGTAATCAGCTCAGTCAGCAGGGTGACAATGTGTGCAGTGATTGGTCAGCATTTAAAGAGGAGGTCCCAAAGTAAGAGGCTCACACCTTGGTTGAGTACACAGTCTCCTTAATGAAAAGTAGAATTACCTGCTGAACAGGTTGTTAAATGCACTCAAACTCACAAAAAAAGGCATCTAAATTACTTGTAATTAGTATCTTCCCACTCTCACACAGATAGAGAGAAAGAGAGAGTGGAGGCAGGACACTGACCAGATGTGAGCCAGTAATGGAAAGCTTATATCACTTGTAAGTAGAAACCTATTTGTAGCTGCTGTTTAAACAGAAAGACAGAAAGTGGGAAACTTATGGGACAAAACAATCTCCGCACTCAAGGCTACTTCCTGACTGTCCTATTTCCTATCAGTCCTATCCAGACTAGTCAAACTACTGTATGTGTGTACAGTGTACACACAGTCTTTGTTGTGTGTGTGTGTGTGTGTGTGTGTGTATTTAAGTGCATAGATCGCCAGCCTTTCTTCTAATTTCCTCTTTACCTGTGCCAGGCTGGATTGCTTCCTGTATATGATTGATTTAAACTTAATGGGGACGCTTCACTTCACCACCATCCCACCCCCGTCTTTCTCACCATTAGATCTCTCTCAAGCTTTCACTCTCATGTGTCACAGCAGAAACAAAACAATATGATATGACAGAGGACTGAGGCATGGCAACTTATCAAAAAGATGTTATTACAGAAGGAAATGAACCAAAAGCTAATGGTCCTTTTCTATTCAGCAAAAAATTAGTCATGATTGGGTCAGAATGAAACTCAGAACCATAAGTCTGATAGTTTTGTGTCTGATCTATGCACCCGTTCTGACATTAACTGTACCCATCACTTATTGCTGAAGCATACATTTGAAATTACTCTTTGTTTTCATTCAGGATATTAGCTAAAATATATCCAGTCCCTTTTTTCCATGATAAAGCAAAAATAATAAGATTCTTTTACAGACTTTGTATCTTTGTTTGAATGGTGTGTGAATACAAATCACAGAAGAAATCCAATGAATACCGACTAAATACTCTTTATGTAATAATAGTTTTCTTTTTTGATAGAATAAAACATTAACTCAGAATAATAAAGTAACAGATTGGGGTGATTTCTGAAGCATTTTTTCCCTAAGGTTCACTGAGTAGATGTGTTTCATAAGTACATTTACAAAGGCTTATTAAGTACATGCTCTGGAATTGATTAAGTGCATTTCCAGTTGTTATGAGTAACACATACTGTGTGACACACACGACACATACTTTTCTTGTCAGAAGGCATCAAGACTGTACTGAGTGTTCTAAGGAACTTAAATTGCTGCAGGATGTAGTCAGTGGCAGTAGCAACGCTCCAGGCCTGCACTCATAGCTTAAAGATTGCACTATTTAAAGATGTTAGACTTTCACGCTGAAACCTTGAGATCTGGAGAGCTACTAAATTAGAGTTTGAGGCAATTTTTCCTCTACAAAAACTCCTCAGAAATTCATTAGCATCTCCCTTTTCATTCTGAGGATTCCATTGTGTTTTTCAGTAGCTGTTATTTCTCTCTCTCTCTCTCTCTCTCTCTCTCTCTCTGTCTCTCTCTCTCTCTCTCTGCTCTCTTCTCTCTTTTTCTCTCTTTCTTTACCTGTACTGCGACCTCTCCAGCATAGCCAGTCTCAGAGGACTTCTAAAAGCAGGCTGCGAAAAGTATGATGAATGTGTCACTTGCTGTCACTGTCACCACACTACAATTTGAAAGGTTTATGGAAAAAGACACGGTAAAAACCAGCAAAGAGTCTGGACTCTGTGGGGAGCCTGTGACATCAGAGGAAGCTGGTCACCCCTCCCTGCTTCTCTGTTGTCGTCTCTCTCTCCCCCGTCACTCCCTTCTTCCCAGAGGCCTTTGAGCTTGCTCTTTTTTGCTGGCTGTGGTGTTTAGCTCCTGACCTATAAAGTGTGAAGACTGTCAGCATCTGTTGAAAGACATGGCGAGTGATGCTGATGATGGGATTTACATACTATTAATGATTTGAGGGGGTGCTGCTGCTGGGAGAGTTGGATAATGAACAATGTGTGTGGGTAGCTTCCAAATGTTAATGTGCCCTTTTGGAACCAAAGTAAAGGCTTATATGGATGAAAAGGAAGAAAGCAATACTTTAGTGGTCAGGCTCATGGTGTTTGTGACCCTTTACCATGTACACTGTAGAGTTGCACTGAGGATGAAGTGTTGAAGATGCAAACTTCAATAAGTGTGCTCACACACACACACACACACACACACACTATATATATATATCTATAGATATATATCTATATCTATAGATATATATATATACATACACTGTAATACCAAATGTTATTTTAACTCAAAAAAAGTTAATTGTACCCAAAAGTGAACGTATTCCATATATGACCTAATGATTTTGAGTTAGTTGTACTTTTTGGATATTTTTTTTTATCTAGTTGCTTAAAATAGAATCTTGGTGATCAAGTGGTGAGCATGGTGGCTAGCTCTGTTGCCTCACAGCAAGAAGGTCCGGGTTCGAGGCCAACCGGGTCCTTTCTGTGTGGAGTTTGCATGTTCTCTCCTCATGTCTGCGTGGGTCTCTCCAGGTGCTCCGGCTTCCTCCCACCTCCAAAGACATGAAGGTGAATGAGTTTGTCTCTATGTGTCAGCCTGCCATAGACTGGCGACCTGTCCAGGTAAACCCCGCATCTCACCCAATGACTGCTGGGATAGGTTCCAGCCCCCACGTGACCCCTCAATAACCCTGGATGGGTTATTGAGTGGTGTTTTTGATCATCTCAAGATTAAACCCCTATGTGATTGTACAGGTAATTTTTTATGCATCTTTATGCAACTGTCAACATTTGTTGGTATTAAAAAAAAAGAAGGTATTATCGTAACTGTCAAAATAATTGCAATTGATTACAGAAAACAATTCTGATTCTGAACAAAATGAAATTATNTAACTGTCAAAATAATTGCAATTGATTACAGAAAACAATTCTGATTCTGAACAAAATGAAATTATTCCCCACTTACTGAAAAATGCTGCCCGTAAAGAGCAGATACAGTTATTGTAACCATGTAATATTAGTTCATTGTACCTAAAAATCTGAGGCTTTTCTATTGAGAATCCTCGGTTCATTGAACATATACTTTTTTGTTTGTTCAACAATGCATAATTTAACATTTTTAGGGCTACGAGTTACCCTGGTTTTTTTTTTTTTTTAAGTTGAATGAGCATATCAGGGCTTACAGTGTATACACACAGGAAGAGCACTGGGTGGGTGAGGTGATAGAGATAGTCACAATCAGATTTCATATTCCACAGTTCAGATCACACATGCAAGAAGCCAAAGCACCAATGCTTCATGTGCTGTTATTCCAAGTGTGTTGTCATTCTACGGTTGTGCAGTCCATCAGCAGTGACATTAACATAAGCCACAACAGACAGGCTGATATGGAAAGAATCGAGAAAATCCATTCTCCATCTTTGTCTCACATTATCTGAGGACCATGACTGTGATTGAAGGTAGGAACTGGATGTGATTTGAGGACTAACTCTGAATGTAATCGAGACAGACACTCTGATAGTGATAGGTGTGAATGCATATTGTAGGTGACACTGTTGCATCAAATTGCCTTTTACTGGAATAGTGCAACATGTTTTTTTGTCCTTGTTTGTTTGTAGCCAGTTTTACTTTTCAAAATACAGGCCAGTTTCTTATCACAACTACATGGAAACCTTTACTGTCTTCAAATGTTTTATGAATTTTAGTCCTGTTTTGTCCTACTCTTCTTTGTTTTGCCTTCATATTTATTTTATTCATCGATTTGTTTTACAGTATTTCTATTTCATTCATTTTTTTTTCATTTTATCTTTCCACCTAATTAAAGTATAGCACAGTCTATGATTTCTTATATTTTTAAAAATTTATATATTATTACTATTCATCTCATCCAGTATTTAGTGTATTGCCTTATTTTATTTTGTGAAATACTTTAAATTATTTAAAGTTACTTATTATTTACATAATTTATTATTTAATTTTTTTTTTTCTGACTTGTGTGTGCATGCACTGGTCTCAGTGGTCTCCATAGTATTTTTACCTTCTGTGTTTAAGTGTTTTATTGTAGGCAAACTCAACTGTGTGCATGAATGTGTGTGAACTTGTGCATGTCAAGTATATATCAAAATACATGCATAACCGTGTTAGGTGGACAGATTTTTTTTAGGAGTAAATCTAGGGAATTTTATACTTCAAATGTCCCTCTATTTTTACATGCATGTATGAGATCTGTGTATACCTGTGTCTTTCTATATGCGTGTTGTTCTGGAAAAGGCTTGTTCACCTCCTGGTCGGTGGAGTGTGGTGTCCTGGGGGAGCGACATGACCATTTTTCACCTGACTGAAATGCATTACATCAGCTTCCCCTGGTCCATACACTTCCTCTCCCCAGTACAATCACACTCTGACCTCCAGAACTAACCTCTGCAACTCTCTACATCCTCCTTCATCCCTCCTTCCAACTCCCTTTCTCCTCCCTCAGTATATTGGGGGCTGTCCTCTGATCGATGGCCTCTCAAGAGGGGTTACAGAAAGGGTCAAGTCTACTTCCTGTAACTTTTCAGAGAGAGGGAGACAAATAGGAAGAGAGGGAAAGATTTAGGAGAAAAGACAAATGATGGGAAAGAAGGTCTGAGGAAAACAAAGACTTGTAAAAACTGTCAGTCTTGTAGAAACAGTAACTCTCCGGTGTTACACCTGCAGTTCCCACCCTCCTCTTCCTGTCATCTCTCCCTTGCCGACCACCATGTCCTTATTTTTCATCGCCTGCATCTTCCCCAGCCCTGTTCTGCCAGTGTTGTCTGCTGTCAGTAAAATCAGCTGGGGACTACTGTGTAATTTGGTACATGTTGCTGGAGTGTGCTCAGTAAGTATTTGTTTGGGCTGTCAAGGTGTCTCCTGAGTGCCTGCTTGCCGTCTGTTGAATATTTATCACTTATTTAATGCCATTCATTCCCCAGGGAGTTGGACCCTTCCTCTGATTCNCCCTTTTTCTTTTCTTTTCTGCTCCACGCCTACTTTTCTGTCATTGTTCCTGCTTTTTCATGGTTTTTTTTGTCTTTCTGTAGAGCTCGGTATACTGTATTTTCTGTCACACTGTTCGTGCTGATGCAGACACACACTCATCCGACCACATATACATAAACACACGTACACACCATCCATCTCTGTTGTTACCTTTATGTCTTCATCAACTCAGAGCATCCAAGTTAAGAATATTACATCATAACCATCCACAGTTATTCCCCATCTGTCATGTTTGTATGGTAAACACTTTCCTTTAACATCAAGAGATCATGCTGGAAAGGTTGAGAACAAAAGCTGCATTGAGATGTCGAGGGAGAGGGTGTACCTGCACGAAGATGGAGGGAAATGGTTTGAAAGAGAGAGACTTCATAGATAAAGCAGCCCCGTGTGTGTTTCTCTCCCCTCCATTCAGTCCTGCTATTTATTGTTATAGGAGGAATAAAACGTCTGCCTTTTCAATGTGATTCACTGTAAAAGTGCTCAATTTCACCCTGGGATTGTGGTTCAGTGCAGCTTTGTTTTTTGTGTTTTTTTTTTTTTTTNTTTTTTTTTTTTTTTGTTTTGTTTTGTTTTGGTTTTTTTTTGCTGGGAAAGTCACTTGACAAAATGTGTTATGGGCAGCAAGACTGTGGAAAGAAAATTGGCAAGAGAATAAAGGTAAGAGTATATATAGTGAAAGAGACACTGGGCTTGTGGGGAATTTGATACAATAAAAGAGCGGGTGAGACAGATTGAGGTTTTAGAAAACATGGGAGTTATGTGGGGTATCTTCTGTTATTGTGTCTCTATCCAAAACAATAAGTCCCCAAGATATTGCTCTCTATTTCTTCTCACTTGCTCTCATGGCCACTGGCCACTCCTGACATCTCATCTGCTTTCTTTTTGAAGATCAAAGTCTCAAATCCATCAAAAATCACCACATTTCTGTTGTTACATCACTGTCTTTGTGTCTCTCACAGTCTGAGAGGCATACTTCAGTCGCTTGGTCATAGCCTTTAATCAAAAACAGTGCTGGGTCTGCTACTGATATCTGGCACACAGACAGCCCACAAAGCCCTGGCAAAACACACAATATGCAAACACACACACAGGCAAAGGAAAAGGGCACACACCTTTTATTTTCACACACATCAACATGTGTTTCAATGTGGGGATGCTAGGCTCATATTTCCCTCATCACGATACCCACTCAAGCTCCCTGCTGTGCCACAGCACCTCCATCCCACCCGCAATTTTAAGTTCTTTGATTCCCATCAGCTCTATTAGAACTCAGGACGGTAGCGCTGGCCGCCATCTTGAAGCCATTTTGTCAGGAAATGGTATAATTCCCTCATCTGGATCCCATTATAGCCGGGCCGTCTGCTATTCCTGTGATGCCTGTACAGTGTAATTAAGGGCTTTGTGTCTCACAGTCAGCCACAGGACAGCTTTCGTTTGCTCACTACCTCCCTTTCCTCTCTCATTTTTCCCTTTTTAACCCCACATCACTTCTCAGGAGGATACACAGGCAGACTCGCTCACATGCCCACTGGCACATACACACCCCACGCACACACATGCACACTTGCATACATTCAGTGCAAGGACAGAGACTAATATTTGTCATGAGGAAGCTGCTCTCTGTTACTCTGTTTAGAGTTATGTGGCTGCAGTATAGGCTGCAACTAGCTATCATAGTAAAAAAAAAAAAAAAAAAAAAAGTCTTGTATTTGCAGTTACTTAACTAACATAACTAACCTACACCCCTAGAGGAGAAAACAGGAATCGTGCTGTTTCCAAAATCTGGGGCAGGAGCATGAGCAGGTCTTACTTCAGGCCACAAACAGGAGAGGCACTCCACTTCCTCTGATTTCTCTTTGATAGCTATGTATTAGGTCATTAATTCTCTGGAGGCTGCTGTAGCATAAAAGTTCACAAGTTTGGAATTGGATTGGAACCATTTAAGGACATGTCAATGGCACACAACAACCTGGTTTTCAGAGTGCATTTTTACCTTATCCCACACCATGTCTTTGTAAAAGAATGATAAGAGGGAGCCAGTTATAAAGCACACGTCATGGAATCTCATTAAAATACTTCTGTGGTCTGACACCCCCCACCCCCCACCCCCACACACACACCCTGGCCCACCCCCCTCCCCCAGCTCTCAGAATGGAACGATTTGCTTTATACATTGGGGAGACTGGATGGCGTCATTCATGAAGCTCACAAGGTGTGTGTGTGTGTGTGTGTGTGTGTGTGTGTGTGTGAGTGATTTTATAGTCATAACACACAACACACTAACAAGACACGTATTCCAACAGACCAAACATGGACATGAAGGATGGTTGCCCCAGATAACACACAACCAACACTCAATTTACATACACAAACAAACTTACATACACACCCACATACAGAGCTGAGTACACACACTCACACATACACACACCGCTAGTCACTAATTAATTGGATGAAAAAGCAAGCCGTATTGATTTTCCAATGACATGCACTGGGGGNTCACTAATTAATTGGATGAAAAAGCAAGCCGTATTGATTTTCCAATGACATGCACTGGGGGTTTCAAGATCACAGTGCTGGCAGAAGTGTGAGTGTGTGTATGTACTTGTGTGTTATATAGAGACTTTTTTTTATATGAAAAATGTGTATGCCTTATGTCTCCATGTTTCCATGCTGTTGCTCTACAAGGAGCCAGTGTGTATTTACTGTCAACAAGAAAAACAAATTCTATTGTAATCCTGCAAACGCTGGACCGCATGTGATGATGTCACTAATACCACTCCAAGCTAGCAACACTTAAACAGCTCTGTGACAAACAATAATGTTCCTCTATAACCAGATTAGCCTGTGTCCTGCAGTCCCACTTCTGGCACGTCATCTGAGGATGAGTGTAATCCTTCAGGCCTTTACACACCTGCTTGTTGACAACACAATGCAATGAAAGACTATACTGCGCAACACAACCCAATAAAATGCATTGAAACAATGCACAGCACCTTGCAAGACAATGGAATTCCATGTAACATATTGCAGCCTACCACAGTGAAGTATAGCCATGTACAATACAATACAATACAATAGAAATAATTGAAATGCAACAAAAAGAAGCAAAATCCAGTGCAAGACAAAACAGGACCAAAACAAAAGTACACGATGCATAATGCAAAGACTACAGCTGAGTATGGAGGATCCAAGCCATTTGAGCCATTTTGCATCCCACCAGATATTTCATAACCAATCCCTCGATGTCAAATCTTAAAATTTCTCTCATATTCAAATTTAAACACATTTGGCTATCTTTGTACTGTTTTTTTTTTTTTTTTTTNTACCACTTGTCACTTTACCCCTACATACATCCCTTTACAAATGTATATAGTATTATATATTTTTCTTTGTGTATTTTTCGTTTTGCCATTTGTACAGTACAGTGTTATATTTTGTTTTAATACTTATCTCGTATTGTCATTTTTCTNCTTATTATTTTGTTCCTTTTTACTGCTGAGCTGACCCGTTTCTCTCGTGAAACACATTTCATTGTACTGTTGACCCTGTGTTAACATACATATGACAAATAAATCTAAATCTGAATCTGAATCTGAATCTAAAAGATGAGTTCTAAGGGTGTGTTTAATGGCAGATCTCCTTGCACTACCTCTCCTCAAATGGTGCATTCATTTATCTTTTCTAGTGGTTAGTGGTTCATGGTCAGCACGCTTAGATGTAGAGTCACAAACCAGGAAGTGTATGACACAGTTTGTATCATGTGAACCCTTGTGGCTCCACAGACATGGAAAGTAAAATCTGGCCTTTAGTGTAAAGAAGCTAATTTGACTGTCACTAACCTCCCTCAGAGATGAACAGGTTAGCTTTTAGGCTATAGATATTACAGTAAATAAGCTGATAGCTAGCCGATTGCAAGTTCATAAAATTTGTGACTCAGAATTCAGCATGACCTGAGCCACACTTATCAGAGTAAACTGTGTTCAAATACTAAGGGTAAAATCAATACTCAGCCTTCAGTCTTGGAGGACGTTGGTGCTCTTGTGGTCACAATACCAGGTTTGGTGTGAGGTCGATTAGTCTGACTAATGTCAAAAGTGAAAGGAAAGGGCAAAGGATGAGGGAAGGTCAGGACATTGAAGGCACTGAATAATAATGGGGATGATTGAGTGAGAGACTATAAAGGCTGGGGTTTTACTGCCCAGTGATTAGTGTCAGCACCTCCTGCTCAGGTGACTTTGCATTCCCTCCGGGAAGGAAATTGCTTGCAGGAGCAGAAGTTTATTCCTGTATGCATGAGTCATGTAATTATTTTAATATAAGGTCATCTAGGCATCATATACTGTATGCAGAGAGAAGTGTATGAGCAGGATTTCTGCAAGTTCTTATAGTCTTTAACCATGATCGTTACACATACAAAGACTTAAAGGACCACCGGCAATCATGTATGTTTGAGCCTATTATATTCATTAGTCTATTATTCTTTGAGCCAATTATATACGTTACTGACAACCATTTCCCCAAGGATAAAATCATATTTCAGCTTTACTGATATTTTGCAAATATCGTAATCTTTCAAAATCAAATATTCAAGCAATACACCTACCTTAAAAATTTATGTTTTGCCTGTTAATAGTTACGCAGCCTTATGAAGTCATGGTTGTTTAAATTTTTTGATAAACACACAGGTCTGCTTTTGGGACTATATTCCCCGGTGCATTTTCAGATAACTCCTCTTTTTTTTTTTTATTGCATTTAAATGCTAAAATTGCATTGTGTTTTTTGAAAAAAACCTGAATACACATCTTGTTCATGATAATGGATTACCTATCCCAACAACGTTTCAAATATCAACAAGTTAATTTTAATAGCATATCAGAATGAACTGAAACCAATGGCGGTCTGGAAGATAGGGGGGGGAAAAAAAATCACCATTCCAGTAGTATGCCTTGGGAAATGATTGTCAGTAATGTTATAAAAATTTACTATATTAGGCTCAAACATGCACAATCGCCGATATGGTCCTTTAAATTGATTTCATGGATTACCTTTATACTTACTTCGACCATCTATCGATTCAAATCAGCATGATTTGTTAAAAATAGCTTTTAACTTTCTTTATATTTGGTCTTATGCATATATGTGATCTTTACAAGGTCTATAAAGCATATAGTATTATATTAGTCTCAAATACCTGCAGATGGCTCGCATGTAAACAATCCAGTTGCTATGAGTACACCACACACACACACCTACTGTAGCTTGTTATTTATCTTTTTGCCCTCTCTCTTTCAGTATCTTTTATCTCCTGCATGATAGTCACTCTTATTTTCAATTTATTTTTCCCTGTCACCAATAATGAAACTCAAAAAGTTACTACCTTTTCCTTGCTAGTCAGACCTGCGTAGTAATGAAGATAATATTAAATTTTCAATCAGTTCCACCTTCATCCAGAATTGGCAACCTACACAGCTCCAAATTATATGAAATTAATTTGTAATGACTTCAAATATTAAATGAAGTCTGTGCATGCCAGAGCTGAGTACACATGGGCAGGGGAATTGAGTCCAAATATTTTTTTTCCCTCATGTGAAAAGGCTGAGTTCACAATGAAATGATAATTGAGTTCACAATGAGAGAAACAGAGAGAAAATTTCAATCCTGAGTGCAGTATTAACAATGTTTTAATGTTCAGACTTTGTGTATGTGTGACAATTCATGTATTATCTGTGCAACACGATACATAAATCAGAAGTCAAACATTTCTTATGCTACCAACTATGAAAATACTTTGCAGATTAAGCGGCCCCATTACATTAAGTTTTTTTTTTTTTGTTTTTTTTTTTAATAAGGTTTCTGGCTCTGGATTTATTTTCAATAATGAGCTTTCCATTCTAAAGATAGCATAGCCATTACTCACAGAAGCTATCCAGCCCAGCCCTGGCTCCATCAATACAAATGAATGACAGACTTATCTGTCTGTATCCAGTGATATGTGTATCTTTGAATTATAACAATATCACCTTACTGCTGCCTTCTCCATCAGATTACTATTGACGTATGTGCAGTATCAGGGTCTGTCTGAAAATGTTGGAAGGTCTTTAGAGCAGTGCTTCTAAAAGTTCTACCTTGTCAAAACTTTCTCGAGACCTGAATGTGACATCCTGACATAGTCATTAGTTTTGGCTGTCATCATGGAGATCCATTTTTATCTCTGTGTACCCCCTTCAGGTGGCAGGCCAGTATTTGAAAACTTCAACCTTACAGCCATCACTGGTAGTGGATGGAGCCTGGGTGGAGTGTGTCCCCAGCTCACTTTACTGTAGGCTATGCTACTAAATGAGATTAGAGTAAGAAAATCAATAGACTTCTGGGAAAATTGAAAGCAACAAACAGTCTGTCCAGTGCCACTCCCCATTCAGCTTTGGTCTATCACTCTGTTACCACTTTTTACACTACAGGGGGGCAAATTTGGTGTTAAAAATTTCCAGAGGACGGAGTTTACTTGAGTTTTATCAGTTATATTCAGCTGGTATGACTCAGAAATTATGAAACAGAAAGAAGAAGAATATTTCAGTTTGTAAAACAAGATTCAATTGACCAAGATATAAATGTTGATGATAAAACTGATTTAAAGTGGACATATTATGTTGTTTTTTTTTTTTTNTTTTTTTTTTTTTTGTTTTGTTATTTTTGCTGCTTTTTTAAATGTAATACAGAAGAGAGTTTGTATTGAATGCTATCAAAATTGCAAAACTTGAGGTTCACACTTACACAAATGCATCCAATAAGGCAAACCCATCAGTCCTGAGCTGCCCTGAAAGCTTCATTTGTTATTGGTCTTTTATTTCCTTAAGATATTGACATCAGCAGCATGTAACACATTTGAATTTACCTAACTACAGTACCTGGTTAGACATGCTCATGAAGCATAGCGAGCAAACGAGTGTTAAAAGCAAATAAGTAATAATGAAAAAAGATCAGTATGGCAGTATGTATCCTTAGATGTTATGCCACTCCTCTTTTATTTTATGACATTTTTCAGCTTTGACAGGTATCTTCATTTTTGGCTCAGAAATTCCTTATAATTTATCTTATCTGTCTGCACTTTTTCTCTCCCTTTTCAGTCTGATTTTTATCAAAAGGTTTATCAGCTATCATTATGTCAGCAGTCACCTTAGAAACTTAAGGTCATGACAAATCTCACATTTTCCAGCCATATTTGTCCGTGTTCGTCCTCTTATTACTCCGATTTTCATGTATTAATGTGACTATACAAGAAATTCCCAGCAGAGCATCATGAGAGTGCACAAAGTACCACCTTTCTCAGTGATTCAAGCATTTAAAGTGCTCACATATGCCCTGCTGTCATGTGAAAAGAAGGATTTAAAAGCAGAGCAGCTCATTGCCTCGACCTATTCATGCCTCCACTCGCCATCAAATCCTCCCTAATTTCCATTGCCAGCTTCTTTCCTCTAACCATGCCACTTTGGCTCTTCATGACAAGCATTCAAGTGGTGCCTCAGTTAATACAGTTGTTCTGAGGCACTTTCAAACTGCTAATTACTTTTAAGGTGTTTAAGGTCCTAAAGGAAGTTCCATTTACCACCTGTAACATGAGTTAATGACCACTCAGTCTCTGGCCTTTGCAGATCAATAGATGTCCATTCAGCAGGAGAAAGTGTCTGGCTGTGCTCGTCTCAGTTATCAGAATGATCTAATTCATTAAGTGTGTAGGAATTAGTCTTATACAAATCAGTCCCACCTTCATCCAGAATTGGCAATACAATACCAAACAATACACTCATAGATGATACACTACACTAATACATTAAGAGCCGCATAGATGATGTCGATGGATATCATCAAAAGAAAGAACTGGAACATGAAAAGTTATTTATTCTCCCAACTCACCACCACTTAGATGATTAATTTCAGTCCTACTTAATGTTGGAAGGTTAACACTCTTAAAATTTCCAACAATAAAGCCAAACTAATTTGATTAAGCTACAAAAAACTTCATTTAAATTTTATACTTAATACAGAATAATGCAATACACTGTAGTGTGCTGTGCAAAAGGTACAGACAAACAGAAAAGGACAAGTTGTAGAAAATCTGAAATAGTTGTACAGTCTGCACATACACACACAAAAAACACAATGATTTTTTTCAAATACTACCCTTTTACTTATTGAATACATCATATCCATTTTTAAGTGGGTTTAGATACATATGCATCCCCAATCAAAGCTTTAGAAGCAATAAAACCCACACCAAGTTAAAGGACTTAGGGAACATATCTAATTGAAAATACTAAGATTGTGATCCATATGTAAAGCAAATACAGGTTTGTTAATTGGTTTCATAGATCCTCACCATATCTTACAGTACTTGCATTTTATGGTCTGTTTCTCAAGCCAAAATACGTTGACATTTGAAGGTTATTAAAAGCTAAAAAATTAACAGTTGGAAAAAGTGTAACAGTAGGAAGAAGTGGCATACATGTAATTTTCTGCTTTAAGGCACACACACAATAAACGCAGATATTTTCATATTTCCTCAAGAACATCAGTATGGAAATTGATGTTCTCACATAAATTTCAATTTCCCTTGCCACGTTTAACTATTTCTGTATTGCCAATCTCACAATGTTAAGCATGAAGTTTGATTTTTTTTTATATTTATTATATTCTGTTTCAAAACTTACATCCCACACATATGAAAAATTAAAATAACATTTTCCAGCTCAATTTGAGTATTTCTACTTTATGCCCTTTTTGTGTCTTAAGACGTTTCAGCAGGCTTTCACTTTTAAACATCTTTATTCAGGCTGACAGGGTTGCGAGTCATGCCTGCCAGAAACAAATCTTTGATTCAGTGTGTAGCACTTGGGAATACCTGTGTGGATTTGTGTCTCTTGTGGGACTGCCATTTCATTACTTCTTTCAGCTGTCATATAGACTCAGGTTTATTTCTCCCCCTTAGGCATAGTATATCTGGTTGGGGTTCAGGCAGCCACACCATGGAAAAGTGCTATAAAATGAAGTCTAATCATCCCGGTCCCTGTAAGTGCTTTTACCTTCAGGGAGTCATTTCGCTCTGGACAGACATGATCAGGCAGTACAGCATGACCAATAGCTGCTATGCAGCATCATCCAAGAGCAGTTGTAGTCTATGGTGCCAGTGACCCCCTTACCTTTCAAGCCACATTTCCCAACCCACCAAACCTTGGCTCATAAAAGAGGAATTGTAAATACATAACTCTTTATGGGGACAACTCACTTAGTGCATAAAATGTAGTTATATTTCTAAGTGGACAGCAACCTTTAGCTTCTTCATAGTAGGCCTGAGGGAGAATCTTTATTTCTTATTACCATTAGGCTACTTCTTACATACATGTTTTATTGTCCTACAGTGATGGTGGCCAAAAGAAATATACTGATAATTTAGTAAAGACATAAAAGTCAGTAAAGATTGAGGAGATTGACCTCTATCTACCTTTGTCAAATACATTTAATTGAATATTGATGTGTGGAACTTCTGATTTTCAGATGATGAAAAGGCTTGTCGAAGTAATGCTGTCACATTGGAGAAGCTATTCATACATGCTGTGTCTGCTTACTGTAGATATATGGTGCCCACATTGTTAAGCACACAAACTATGAGCTACCTAATCCTTTATATGCTGCCCTTTTTCACCCTGCTTTTGAAGATATTTGGCATAATGAAGTCTTTTTGAAGCCAACCTTTGTGTTGCACCTGAATGCCGTAATTAATTACACCTTTCATGGACTTGGTGTTCTGTGGCTTTGTTTCTAATGGTAACCTTCACAACATTAATTGAAACTCCTCCACCTTCACAACAGGGAATGCCTCAGTTAACCTCTCCCAATGGCTATGACTGGTCAATTACACCCCCCCCCCCCCCNACACACACACACACACACACACACACCACCCTCCACTTTCCTTCTGCATGTCAGCAAACACCACAGTTCAGACTGTGTGTCCTCTAAAGGGCATGCTTCTGAAGTCCTGTAGTCTTTAATCCTTGGATGCTTGGTTGTCGACTGTGTAACACTGCATGTGTTGCATATCTGTTTCTTGAATTTCTCATGCATATGTGTGTTTGTATTTGGGCAAATGTGTGTATTCTCTAGAGACATATGAGTTCTGACTTGGACCTTACTGAAGCTGCTTTCATTTCTCATTACATTATGACACTGATTCTGGAATTTTGACATTGAGTGTCAGTCAATTTCAATTCCCTTTGCATCTCACCCTCCTCCCATACCCACTTACACAGCAAAGTCTGATTTGCCTCCAATCCCTCATATCAAATGAGACCAACTGTCCTTTGAAGGGAGACAGAGGGAAAGAAAGAGAAAGAGAGAAAGATAGAGAAGCCATCAAACAAGGCAGAAGAAAATTATACAAAAATAGAGTGGGAGAAAGGAATTAGACAAGCAGAAAAGAAATTGGTCAGTCTTGTGTCCTATCAGGCTTTCAAACTTCAGAAAACAGAAAGTAACTAATGATGTCAAATGCTCATCTTTCCTTTCCTTTCCTTGTCAGTGTTGTCTCTTGTTCTGTACAGATTCTCCTGTTATCAGTTATAGACAAGAGCTGCTACATCTGTCCTTCATGTCTGCACAGCCAAGACAACCACACACCCACCCACACACACACACACACACACACACACACACACACACACACAGGCTGGTTGGTTGTCAGAAAGCAAGAGAGTCCTGCCAGAGTCATGAGAGTGTGGAAAAACCACATGCCACCTTGTCTAAACCTGCTCCTCAGATAATTCACAACACCTGAAGTAGTAGGTATGAGAAGATAATGATGACTGGGAGAAGTGTGTGTCTGTGTGCACACACACACACACACTTCACACACGCACGCACGCATGCGTGTGTGAAGGGCCAGCATACAGGAAGGGAAACAGAAGTACCAAGGGCAGATAAGAAAGACAAGACAGAGAAAATCACAGCCCTCCCTCTATACTCTCCCTCAAAGGCTTTTTTTTTTTTTTTTTTTNTTTTTTTTTTTTTTTTTTTGACACATTGGAAAACTCAGCAAATTGTCTGGCTTCCTTTTATCCAAAGAAACTTGTTTAATCACAGTTAATGTTTTATTTATATTTGTCTTTCTCGTACAATGAACTTTAGATCCTCTTCATACTTTAAGAAAATATTCTTTTGTTGTAGTGTTGTCCAAGCATACATTCACTGAAGTCCATCTGATATTAGCTTGGCTGGTTCCAGATAGTGGAGGGAGAGAACGAGAGCTATCAGGGAGAGTTATTTGAGTGCATTGCCTTGGCAGTGGATGTGGGCTGGCTATCTGGAGGACATCTTGGTGATCTATGAAGGGGACAGGTTGACCGGGGAAAGCCAATTTTCAACCATTTTCCACAATGCAGAGCTCTAAGACAAATGTGGTGCAGAGTCATTCACTATAGAGGAGTTAAATTAACTTTCTGGATCTGAAAGATCAGTGATGAGTTGACTAATCTGTGACACCTTGTGACTCATAAGGACATATAGAGAAAATGGAATGACAGGGAAAAAAAGGATGGAGAGACAGAGGTAAGTGTAGGAGCACCAATGAAATGCTGTTAATGTCTAAAATGGCTTCCTCTGTGTTATATTTTAGTTCCCTTGAAAGTCATTGTAGGTAAAAGGTCATATAGTAGTGTTTACAGTAAGACAAACCCATGGGCCCTGACCAGCCATGAAAGCTTTGTCTTTGATTGGTCCTTTACTTTATGTCAGCATGGAACACATTTGAATTTACCTGCCTTGTCAGACACACTCACCAAGTACAGTACTAGAGCCAGCATCTGTGTTTTGCAGTATATTGCCATTTTAGGCCTGTCGCAGATGACCAGTCAGAACAAAGTATCACAAAGTATTACAGTCTCTTTAATAAGAGATGGTACCTAAAATGACCTGTTTTCACTCAGTGTGAACAGCGGTGCGGCAGCAGTGGAAACTAGAGGTGGATCAAAGTGTTTTTTTGCACATTGAAGTATTGCAAAAGTTTCAAAATAGACCCTTAAATGGAAATAAGAACACTGAAAACTGTATATGTCCCCTTTAATTTTCATGATTTGTTTGCAGAGCTTGTTATTCACAGACTGTGAGGTGGACCAAAATGTTGCAGTTTTTGTTTGAAGTTTGGCTTGGAAACACTGTGGTGGCTATTAGAATACCAATGGCTTCCATTTCAAGGTCTACTAAGCTATGAAACTGCAGACAAAGCACAGTCTCTCCTTACTAGTCTCTTATAGAACAAAAACTTCACAGCTAAGCACAGGATGTGTCAAACATTTGTTTTCTTAAGTACATTATGCCATGGCAGTAACAATACAGTAATGCTGTTCAAGGACATATACGTTTCCACATACAACTTTACACCACCATGGTTGATGTTTGTCTTTGATTCAACATTTAATATATGTACTTGTCATGAATAATGATTTTTTGTGTGTGTGTGTGTGTTTCATTAGGTCTTTCATAAAGAATATTATTAATATTAAGAATCATATGAACATGACACTTGCATATTTTCTTCTCACTCACAATTTTAACCTGTTTGTCCTGTTATACAATTTGGTACCGTATAATGATCTGACCTGATCTGATCTTAAGAACTTCACCTCACTGAATGTTGGTTCCAGTTTTATTTAGATTGTGAAAAATTACATTTTGGAATTGGAATTTTAACATTATTATTGTGTTGAAATTGATTAATGGATAAATTTGAGTATTCTAACCTCTCTCTCTCTCTCTCTCTCTGTCTCTGCTGCTGCCTTTCACTGCTGGACATGCAAACAGGTAAGCACATTTAGCACATTTTTTTATGACTGACTTTGTTATGACTGTAGTTTCATTGGTGATAAATCCTTCAGTTTATGGTATTTGCACTTGTTGCAATATACATTACACTATACACAGTTTGTGCCTGGATTTTTGATAACAGTTACACATGCAAACACTATTTATGCTATGCATAGAGCATTAACAGGGTCAGCCATTATTGTAATGTACTGAACGCTGCTACAATTAACAATTACAGCTGACAGTTTAACAACTGTTATCAGAGCTTTTGACCTCTGCTTCTTAATTCCTTTCTCATTTGTGTTTCACTTGTTTGCTTCTCCTTTCCCTCTCAAGCATTGCTTGACAATACCATTGTCTTAGATCTCTGAATATTCACCCTGACAGTCAGAAGAAAGAGTCAAACTTATTACTGTATAGAGACATTTCACAGGAACCAAATCAGTGTCTTAGCTCAAGACATTTCATTACACCCATGTTAAAAATCTCAATCAAACTGGGGCTACTTACTGCATTTGCTTTTGCTGAATCAGCTGTTTTGACTTGTTCACAGACAGAAGTTGAAAAAAAGATCAATAATTCACATAAAAGCAGCCAGTGCATAATGCTGATAAAATGCTAACCAAGCAGTCTGCAAAGTTCAGCACAAATCCAAAGACTGGAAGGTGACAAGCCTTACAACATACTGTATGATATTTACAGGAAGCATTCATGCAATACACCTTACAGAACCATACAGTACCTGTACCGCATAAAGGAAAAGTTCACTCTTCCAACAAATCTTCAATCTGTTATGTTCAACACATTTCATACTTTTTTTTTGCACCCATTTTCCCTCAAACTGTAATTTCTACTTCTGCTCTTATATTATTCCCAACATGACTTCTGAGCACTCACAGAGATCACAGTAATTTTTTTTTTAAATTAGGCAGTGGGCTGTAGACGAGTCGTACATTTAGCTGACTACAGAATATTTAATATTTTACATTCATTCATTCATGTATTCATTCATAGGATATTCGTATGGCATATACTGGATGTTCAATAACTTGTCAAACAGCCATATAAAAGAACTAATGAATAGATTTGTATTACTATTTTACATAGAAACAAGCGAGAAAAATATTGCTCAAATAGTTAAATGTTGGCATTATGCCATGCTGTACCCACAAATTAGACTTTTGTGGATCCAGTTCTGAAGTGGGTCATAGGACTGCATTTGTTTTACTTTGTTTCAGACAATTTAATGAACACTGGTGTTTGCACTACTTATTAAATGTCTCTTAACCTCTGTGTCAGCGCTGACAAATATTGGTTAGGAAAGAGACAGAGAGAGACTGAGTAAGGTCAAATGAATTGGATGAGGTTCGATGTCTCAGTAACTATTGCATCATCTTTGGTCACTGCCTGTGAAGGTTCATCTTAGTCTTCCAGGTGGTAAGATGTCTAGAAGGTTGAAGTTGATTATCTGGAGTGGAAAAAAAAATAGCTTGAAAATGTTTTGCTGTTCATCCAAAAGGCTTCTAACTGTAGTGGGAACACCTGCATTCCACAATGGTGCATAACCGTCACGTTAATGGACGTGCATATCTGCCTTCTGAGAATAAATGCCACTGTCTGCTCCTGCTACAGTTAGAACTATAGAAGCCTTTCAGATGGATGGTGGAACGTTTTTGCTGTGTTTTTCCCAGTCCAGTGATTCAACTTCAACCTGCTAGATGATGAAACAGCTTAGTGGACTTGATTTCACCAATATTTTAAAGTCTTGATAGCTACAGTATTATGAGAACTTTGTTTAACAATATTTGGAAAGCAGAGTTACTGAAAAAGACTTGGTGAGAAATGGTTGTGCTTTAACATTTCACTCATTATTAAGAGAGATGTTAGTTAGTGTTGTGATCGGTCCTTCTCTGACCCAAGACAGCAGCGATATCTGACAGTGATATGTGAGACTTCTAACAGAGCCAAATGCAGCCAAGATAGCAGGCTATTAACACAGCTGGAATACACCAAAGTTGTAGTGGTAATAGCTTTACAAAAAATAATAAATGACTGTTTTTGTATAACTTATAATCCATGTTGCCTTGCTGCCACATAGTAGCTGAGACATTACAATCAATAGGACCATTAGCAGTGAGTATTCAGTAAGTCAGTCACCTCCCATGCTCTTTCATTTGTCAGTATAAGTGGAGACAACATGGGACTGTTATTCTGCCATGAGAGCAGAATCCCTTGCTTCTTAGGAACAGAGACCAGATCTGGGACCTGAGTTTGGCAGGGTCCAAATTATATTAAGTCTAACTGGATTTGGATAGGGTTCTATGCTATTACCCAGGCCTTGGGTCTGTAGTCAACATGATTCATACCCATGTTTAATCGAAGCAGACTGATCACATGGTGTACCATAATTGTTGCAGATTTTTTTTTTTTTTTTTTTTTAAGTTTCTTAGGATATGTACTGTATTGCTACTCTTTCAACCGCTGCTGCTCTTTTAATTGGTAATTGGTGATGGTAACTGGTGATGCATTATGCTGCCGCTGCTGCTTTGGGTTGACCACATTTTGGAAGGGGTCTAATTATCCTCTGGTCTATTTAGGATCCTTTCAGGTCAGGCTTTATGCACATCAGTTATGAATAGGTTTTCCACCAGTCTGATTCACATCGGGTGTCTAAAATTTTGTACCTGTGAAGACTTCTGCTTCTGACTATGACTTTGTTGCACCAAGGGAATTTGGTGCAACAATTATTTGTGTCCATGTGTCCAAGATTTGACAAGAATGTTGAACAGTGATCCACGTTGAAAGGAAATTTGGAGTGCATGAAAAATCAGTGTTGCTTCAAGTGTTACCACAGCATGTCTTGGAAGCTCTACATCATTTGTAGGGTTCTGAGCCTCTGCCCATGTATTAAGGGCGGGTGCTTGAATATTGTTATCATAATGACGGCAGATGAACTTTGCTTTGCATCCTCTGGCGACAGGCTCCTGTTTGCATCAACCAAGTCTGAATTTATACAGCAGTATTTAAAGAGGCGAGGAGAAACCTTGTGGTGTGTACAGCTTTATTCTTCCCATTCCCACCTCCTCTCATCTTCCTCCTCTGTCTGTCCAAACAGTATCAACAAGGATTTTGTTGTGCCAGCTAAATGGAAATGGAGGAAAGGATAATGTAGCCTGACTACTTGCATCGTTTCATCTGTGGGCCATCCACCTCTAATGTCTCCTGTGACAATGCAGGGTGGCGGTTGAGGGGATGGTTGGTAGCTGAGCATATCAGCTGACAGCACACAGATGGAGAGAGAGAGAGAGAGAGAGAGAGAGAGAGGCAAAAAGAGGAGCAGTGCAAATAAAGAGACAAAGTGAGAGAAATAAAACGAAAAGAGGAAGAGAGTGTGTAGTGTCTGTGTACTGAAAGGGAAAAATGATATATGATTGTTCTCACTTTACATTCAATGGGTCTGCAGAGAGATGCAGATTAAAGTCTCATAAGTTGTGGGAGCTGAGCTGTAGATAAGAGAGGAAATTACAGCTGGTCTAAATGGAGAAAAGGGAATGAAATAGCATAACGGCCATTATTCAAATCATGGATTATTAGTTGGCTGAGTGGCCTTTTGCTCACTTTGGGGCCTGACAAACATAAAACATTCTAACAATCTAGATCCATAACACTGTTCTAGTGTTTTGTTGCGTTGATCCTCTTTGTTGTCAGGGATTCAGGCTCAGAAATGAGGAGACCTCTGCCCCCACCACATCTGTCAGATTAAAATGAGAGCTGATGATTGGACATATGGTTGCAACGGACCTCCTTCTGTGGAGACTTAATGAGAAGAGAGTAGAGTAATCTCCCATTTTTCATCTGCTCCTCTCTGTCAACCCCACGGGGAACCAGCGAGCATCAGATTTCTGTCCCCTCTTTTATCTGATGTAATGGATTTGCAACAGCCTCAACCTGGAGCAAAGCACAGACAGATCAGCTTTCTAGAGGAATACGGCTGAGCTGGAAAAAGAAGGAGAGTGTTGGAGGGAGAAGAATGACTTGGGAGACAGACATGGGACAAACCAAGTCTGTGCCTTATACACTGTATATCAGGTGTAGAGGGAACCCACCAAAACTCAAAAAGAAGTGGAAGCTGGAAGGGAGGAGAAAACATTGCTGCCATGGTAGGATGGAGAAATAAGGAGATGGAAGGATTAGTGAGCCGAAGGAATCGTGACAGTGTTAGGGGGATTACAACAGATTTGTTATGAAGAATGCACCACACCCCCATTCCTCATATCATCTCATAATGTTTGATGCCAGCAAAGAAGGACAAGAGTAAATAGATGGAGGGAAGGAAAGAGAAAGAGGGTGGTGAGACTGCTTGGAGGTCGTCATAGACAGATACATACCTGCCTGTAGTATGTAACTCTAACTGGCATATTTGAAACTTGGATCACAGATCACTAAATTTTATTTATTTATTGCCTGGTATTTGTGATTTTTGTGCCACCCTGCTTCATTTATGTATAAAAAGGAGAGGAGAATTTATTCACATTTTCTGCACTGTCAGCCAAAATGACTCTGTAGTGACTTGACCTTGGATTGTGTACATGAGCTCATTCTGCTGTCTAGCGCAGTGTGATGTGTTTAAGCTTAAAATGTGTTTATGTCTAGATGTGTATCAGTCATGAGGGGCCATAAGTTTTTCAGACACACACTTTGCTAATCTCCCTGTGTTGGGTTTAAAGATTCCTATTTCTCTCCGTTTTTCTTTGTGTAATTATTCTTTGGTGCCTTTGTGTCATTATTTATTTTCATGCTCCTCTTTCATCTGTAGTCTTATCTATGGAGCCAGCTCTGCCTGCCAGCTTCACCAGGACTATGGCCAACTATATAAACATTTTACTGACAAGGACGGTCAACTGTTTACTGACGAAGCAAAAGTCTTACTGGCAGCGGCCACACTGTTGCTGTGTGTATGTGTGTCTGAGAGAGAGAGAGAGAGAGAGAGAGAGAGAGAGAGAGAGAGAGAGGGAATGACGAAGAGATCCCCTAATGTAAGGCTGCTTTTAGATTGAACACCTACATGTCTCCCTGGAGGGACCCATTTGTCAAATGCATTTAGTGCTGGCCCCAACCTTGGATGTCGCATCTGAGCACTATAGAAAGGAAGGATTAAAGGAGGCTTTCTCTTTTTTTCATCCACTCACCTCTTCATTTCCCTGCACTCATTTTCTTCTCCTGATCCTACCCATCACATCTCCTTCTTTCTTCTTGCCCCTCCTACTGCACCCATCTTTATGATTATCAAAATCAGTTTGGCGAAACTCCAGCACACAGCACATACTTCTAATTGAAATTCCCTTTATGTGAGATGAATTATTTCTAACATCTACTTGGCGCTTATTGTAGGAAACATTCTGGAGAAGGGAGTGGCCATGAGGAGGATGGCCACAGTTGCTGGGTATCCTTTTACATTATAATTAACGATAAAAGCAATGACTGGCCATGGCATTAAAACAGGGGATGCCAATCCAATGGAGTAGCTGCTGAATAATCCTTTGCTCCCATTTAAATTGTACCAGCCCATGCACTCCTTTATGGAAGATTATAAGGGACACAATTAAAATAAACAAAATAGAATGAAATATAATACACATTTGTGAAAATGTGCATTATATTATATTGTATAATAGCTACATATTTTCATTTGTAGCTATTTCATTTCTATATACACATTTTTTTTTTTTTGAATGATTGAATTAATTGGTTTTCATTGTGACATGAATTTTTCATGCCACATTATAATCAAATCACAGTATAGTGAAAAGAAAAGACCACAGGTTTTTCATTTCACTGTTGTCCAGCAGGGAACAGCATAGACATACCAAAACTAAATGCAAAGCCCTGCCATTTCCTTAGCGTGAGGTTAATTGTTCCTGCTGTTTTCAAAGCTCATTTTGTTTGTTGAAGAAATTTGTCTGTGATAAGTTCTATGTCCCCTATTCTCTCTATAACCACTCCNATTTTGTTTGTTGAAGAAATTTGTCTGTGATAAGTTCTATGTCCCCTATTCTCTCTATAACCACTCCACTTGGAATAATATAAAATCATTGCTAATATGCGTTCAGAACAAACTACGCCTTAAGTTCCACCCCTACACTTCGATTGGGCTGTGAGTTCTTTTTCATTCCGGCACTAATAGTGCAGCTGCTTCAGAAAAAGAAATGACAGGGCTTTGCATTTACTTTTGGCACATCTATACTGCCCCCTGCTGGAAGCAGTGAAATGAAAAACCCCAGATCTTTTCTTTTCACCATACTGTGATTTGATTATAATGTGGCATAAAAAATTAATGTCACAATGAAAAACAATTAATTCAATCATTCAAACAAAATAAATAAATAAATAAATAATTTGCACTATACCATGTTTTTCACTTAATTATGACACAATAAATGCATATGGAAATGAAATACAAATGAAAACATGTATTGCATTTCACAAATGTGTTATATTTCGTTCTATTTTTTTTTAATTTTAATTGTGTCCTTTATAATTGTCCATACTTTTCAGTCCTGTTTAACACACAAGTCAAGAGTTCAATGAATTGTTCCAAACTATCAGCACCATCTGATTCAGTCAAAGAGAAGGTGAAAATGGGATACAAAGCAGAGATATTGCTTTGAAAAATCTGCTGACTTGTGAAGCGGAGTGCGGTACCTAGGCAGCTAGATAGATGCCCCAGTTTTGCACTGAAAAGACTACTGCATTATTGTTCTTTTATTCCTTGATTAAGTTAGTACAGCTGTTGTTTGAAGACAAATGTTTTTCAGCCTCCAGTTGTGTTCTGACTAGGACAAAGAGTGAAAGAAGTACGTATGCACCAGATGCCAGCTCCAACCTGGATTTCATATTTCTATACAGGTGTGTCCGCAGAAGAGAAAATTGGTGTGAGGACAACAGCTGTTGACATTTGCAAACACATATTTATGCACACACACACGCGTGCACGCACACAGAGCTGTTCTATGCCAGCAGGTCTGTAGGGACCAGCTGCATCAGTCATTGGGTGGTAATACCAATCATCCATCTGCTCCATGCAACCAGACTCAGGCCGCTTTCTCTAACCTTCAAACATGCTCCACACCAAGGTCAAGCAATAGTGGAGGTTGGCTTGAATATATAGTACATACACATATGTAGACTTACATACACAAAGGCCTATGCTGTATGGATAGTGCTAATTTTTTTTGTTTTTGGTGTTTATTTTAAAATGAGCTGAAAATTGAAGAAGAAACTTTGAAGAACCCTGATACCTAATTTGCATGAGGCATCAAAATGTAGGTTAAAGAGTTACTGGAAAGTTCAGTATGATGGTGTAGGCATGTGTGAACAATGCATTTGTAACAGCAATGCAACTGCAAATATGAAAATTATGAAAATATGAATATAAATTTTTCTAATTTTACATATACTAGAGGATTATAGATTAGGGTTAGTTTTAGGGTGTGAGCACCCAACACCCTATTTGTTTGTTATTTGTTTTGGGGGTTTTGGGTTGCTTTCAGAAGAGCCTGAGGATCTTTGAAGCGGAAAGAAAAACAGAATAAATGTTTCAGTCTAGTGTAACACAATCCATTTGTCGGTCATAATGTGTCCTGTACCACGACTCAGGACACAGAGGGAGGATATGGTTTGCACCAGCTAGTACTGACATGACTGCTGACTCTTTCCAGAGCTCAGGCTTTTCTTCGATTTTGAAGAGTTCCAGTTAGCCTCTGATGTAAGCCGACCACAAAGTGAAACAACACAAAAACAACCATGTATCAATACAGAAACTGTTTTTCCAGACTCTCTGTTCTTCTCTTAGTAGAACAATGGTGGTCAATAATCAATGTGTCTCTTTTAAGTTTGTCCATATCGTTGTATTTCTGTCTTTTGATAATCACTCCTTGCTCACCCTAAATCACAGTAACAAATGTGTGCTCTTATTCAGATATGTCCATGAGAAAATCAGTTGCATGAGTCAACTGGCTTGGCAAGCTGTTGTAATCAGGATCTGCTGTCATATGTTCATCAAGCTGCCTATTCTTAAACACAATGAACAGAAAAGAACTGCTTCCTGATTCACCCCTTGCTGTGGACAAGAGTGAGACATTCAGAGCTTAAGAAGAGTGAGAAAAGAATAAGTAGAAAAGGTGGAAAATGTTCAAGATGGAAGGAAATGAGACACCCATGCAGCTATAAAAAAATCTTTTTTTTTTCTGTTCTAGCTTTTTAGTGCATTAGTTTAATGAATTAACACATCTGACAAGCACTAATTCAGTAGCCTTAATTGAAAATATGTATTGCTGTTTTTACAATTCTTTAAATAATGTTTGCATTGAATACAGAAGCTTTAAGTAGCTGCAATCAACTTCATCTATTCCGCATGTGCCTGCGGAATAGATGAAAATAAAATTAAAAATAAAACTAAAATAAAATTACATTAGCATGGAAACAAGAAAGTACAGAATTGAACTGACTCTTGAGTCTTATTGACCACAGAAATTTAAGCTGTATAGCCAACAACTGTTATGGACTAACAGCCACTGGTTTTCTCCAGTTACTCAGCTCTATGTGAAATAAATGGACTTCTGGTGGCCCTTTGATCCTGTTTCTTGCCGTATGAATGCATAGCAACACACAAACTGTAAACACAATATACATTCACTTACACACCATCCCAGCTACGCACTTACACATGAGCATACACCAGCATAATCCACCCTCCCCTTCTCTCTCTCTTCCCTGACTCATACACTGCTGCCCCCTTGTTCATCAATAGTTCCAGAACAACTGGGCAATGGGTCAATGTGCCGCTGCAGCAGGCAGTAGAGGTACAGGAGGGATTTAACAGCAGGCACCATACCCTAAAGAAATAGCTCCTGCATATCCTGCCTGTCTGTCTGCCAGATTAGTGCTCCATTCCATTACCAGGCTGGAATTGCAAGGCCAGCATGCCTGTGAGTTTGATTATGCCTGCCAGGTGACACCCAACCGCGTGGCATCGCACCCAGTCAGACAGCCGCAACATTGTCGGTGTGTGTGTGTGTGTGTGTGTGTGTTGGATGAATTTTTTGGGATAGTGCTAGTTTTACCACTGCCAATCTGTCCATACACTGGATTTTCTGTGTGTGCGTGCAGCGTGTTTGTATTCTTTGTAGTGCTGGATGTCTTACAGGTATGGCGCTAGTAGTTTCAGTGTGCCAGCCTCACTCATGCCAGTGGATGGCCTTGTGTGTGTGCGTGTGTGTGTGTGTGTGTGTGTGTGTGTGTGTGTGTGTGGATTTGCGTGCACGCCCAGATCCATCTGGTAATTGCTGTGAGATGATTGGGCCAGTTGGCATTGTGTAAAGCTGCCATTTCCAAGTCCCTGTGTAGACTTTTTGCTCTGACTCTCTCTCTCCTCTCCTTCACTCTCTCAACATAAAGACACACACTCCGACTACACACAGATACACATATGGACAAAGACAGCTGTGTAGTGGTATAGGGAATCCATAGAAACTCTTTACGCCTGTAGATTACTGATGTCTACCTGGAAGGATAACCGCAAACTCCCATAATCATGCTTCAGCCATCCACAGCAAATGCCACCCACATGTCCAGATGTACAATAGGTGAATGTGAGGTCTTTGTTCTGCTTTTAATTTTAGTTTTTGCAAGCTTGTGCCTGTTTTTTTTTCTTTTTTCTCTTTGCCTGTCTGTACTGTCAGTTCGCTTCAGATCAGTCATGCTTTAACAATGGGCATATCCCCCCCTTCCTTCTCTCTTGCCTTCTCCCTTTATGTTGTCTCTTTCAACCACCTCTTTACTCAAAACCTCCAGCCTGATAAATACTGTATCTATGATCTGAACACTGGCTTTACACAAAGGACTAAAATAACTATGTGCATTTACTCAAGTATTTCTATTTTGTGCTACTTTCTTCTTATTCTCCCTAAATTTCCAGATGCCTGTAATTATTAGACTTTATATTTTAACCTTTGTATTTTTTTTTTTTTTTTTTTTNTTTTTTTTTTTTTTTTTTTGTTAGCTATAATTGCACAAAGATATTATCGAAAGAGTTTTGGAAAAGAAAGAGGCAGCATTTCCAGTGTGGAGAAACATGTAATCCTTGAACTGATCGTAAAGAAAGAAAATTTGAAAAATTCACCCTGTCAGATGTAACCTTTATCTTTCTTAATGTCTTATGTCTGATACTGGGTAATTTTATTATTTTATTCCAGAATTTTTATTATTTCTTTTCAAACTCACAGTTGCTCACAATGTTGGATGAAAACCTTAGTCTTCAGTTCTGCAAGTTTCCATTATTACTGCATTACCTTGAATACATTTTACTGCTAAATGCTTCTGTATCTTTTACTTTGTCATATTTTGAATGCAGAACTTGGAGTACTTTTCTATCTTCTAGTATTACTTAAACAAATCGAATACTTCTGCAGCCACTGCCTTTATGAACATGAGAGGTCCCACTGGGCCATATACTGAGAAGAACTGGCAGTATTTGCCACAAACACACACAGGCACACATTCCACAGTGAGGATAGGATGACAGAATGTGTGACAGCTGGAACAGGTCAGGCCTCAGAGTCTGACTCTTTTCATTGCTGCATGGCTGGGGAGATTTTACAACTTACTTCTGAAACTTTATTACTCTATGGAGTAACTCAGGATGGAACAAGGGATGAATGGATGGGTAAAATACTTATTTTTAGATCGATTGATGGACCTATGAATATCCCGTGCATTGTTATAGGAGAGCTGCATTGAGTGGGTGTGTTTGTCTATTTTTAGCTGGAGTATAGACCTCTGAGGTGGGAATGAATGTGTTTGTTGCCTCCCTCTGGAAAGCTGACACACTGGGAGAAGTAGGTCAGCACAGATTTTCTTTGAGGGGTGAGTCTCATTCAGCTGGAACCCATAAACATCCTCCGGGATTTAATCGAGGTGCTCCAAGAAAGAGATAAAACAAAGTACCTTAATAAGTACCATCTCTTCAGAGTCTAATTACGGAAGTCTTGTATATTAGAGCTGTGCATTTAAATATTGGGTCCATCCTTTGGTTTTTAAATGCCATTTTGCTTTCTTTCTTCCTCACTCTCTCTCTTTCTTCCCTTTGTAGCCTGCATCTAGCTAACAGTGGTGACACTGTCAAAGCTATCTCTCCCTTTAAGGCCAACTTCAGTGGAATCACTTTGTCTGGCCCATCGTTATGTCATCTGCATATCAATAAAGAGAGAAAGAGACACATAGACAAAAGAAGATAGAAAAAAACAATGAAAGCCCGAGAGCGGAGGGGGGTTTGAAAATACAGATAATATGAAAAGGGATAGACAAAGAAAGGTAGATGGACATAGAAACTTAAAGTATGCGATTTAGTATATCTAGATGATGAAGTCAGATTTTATGACCACCAAATGCTTTTATTCTTTCCAGATACTGAGCAACTTATGGTTCTGCATTAAGAATATCCAGAATATCTTAACCTTACTCCCAGCTGGCTTCATGGCTTTATGTGGTTTGGTTATGGGCCCCATCCTGGTAGTTTCTTTGTAGTTCCCACTCTGGACTTAAAACAGAGCTCCCATAGCTAGACCTCAGTTCTCTCTGTTGTCAGCAGAGAGAGAGAGAGAGAGAGGGGGAGAGAGAGAGAGAGAGAGAGAGAGAGAGAGAGATGAGGCTGCATCATGTCTGCCTCTCAATGCAAGTCCCCAGGACACGGAGCCTGCAGCTGCAACACCAGACAGAATTGTATAAAAATTAACCAAAAAAAAGACATTAAAGTATTCTCTCTCTCTCTCTCTCTAGCATTTTTTTTTTATCATGTTTCTGGTGTTGATTCTGTTTTTGATACTCTTATCTTTGACTGTGCATGCTTTTAGTTATAGTTAGTGTCGATAAAAAGGTATGACCAAAAGTGGAGGAAACTGAAGAGAAGTTAAACTTGAAGAGCAGTAGTGGTGACAATAAAATGATTTTTTTGTTCTTTTTCCCCTCCACCTGTATATCTAAGAGGGTTTCAATTGAAAAAGAGGGCTCACAATCCCTTCAGTCACCTTATTTCTATTTTCTCTTTCGTATGTTAGCTTTAGTGTAAGTGGAGTTAACCGTTCCAGCCTCAAAATGACCAGGCTTTACACAGGGTTTGATGAAAACATTGTGCCATATAATTTTGGTGTATAGCTGATTAAGGTGAGCAAATTGATAGTTATCTGCAGTGCTCTGGGATTAAAAAACAAAACAAAAAACAAAACATTGAACCACCAGTCCTGGGCAGCACACCAAAGTTATAAAGGCCTACTTAGGTAAGTTAGAGCCAGAGGTGGCATATGAGAATGGTAGTAATGTTTTTAGTATAAATTATAAATTAGACATCATGTTGATTTTCTTGGAAAAGCAAGAAAAATCAAACATCACCTAGTCATGATTTACCATGTTACATTTGAGCAAATCACTCCCAGCTGTGCAGAATTTCACCAAACTGAACTATGGAGAAACATCAATCTGTGAGTCCTGCAGTATCTTCTAGAGAAGCAATTGATTCAACCACATATCAAACATGAGCACTGGGCTGTACTGTTTTGTTTAAGTTGATCTTAGCTGCTTTACTTTTTCTGTAAAACTTCAGCAAGTCAGACCTTGTGTGACCATCTTAAGCTGACTATAATGGATTTCATGTCAGCAAAAACAGCTTTGTACTCAACATTCTATGTTAATGAAGTCAAAACATTATGTAAATCTTGATTGTGTAAGCAATTTCAGATGATACAGTTAACATATCTTTTGTCAGCAATGCTTTTATTGCTCAAATCAACATCCTGCTGTTATGAGATGGTGTATAATAAATGTGTTTTTACATTTTTCTGTGCTACACAGTACTGATAAATGTAGCATTGCTGAGGTTGAATATTTAAAAAAATCACAAATACATTATCTCTACATAATTACATACAATATTGTACAATTAGTACACAGGATTATTATGGAGATTTATGCATTTATATACATGCAGTATTGGAAATAATCAACCATTTAGAGGTGTAAACAAAATGTTATTTAACTTATTGATTGCAACCATTTTAATCAGTTATCTATGTAATTAAGCATTCCTGGAAATAAACTGATGAAAGCAAATTTTAGGGTAGGCTATTACATGGTGACATGACTGAACATGTTTATTTTGGGAATCACTGTCTTCCAATGTATTATGCATGATAGGGACAAAAAAAAAAAAAAAAAAAAAAAATCAGGGCTAAAAACAGTGTCAGGAAAAAATAACTAGTGCAGAAAAGGCTAAATAATAAGAGTTTTACTGAGCACACTGCAATTTATGTTACAGTATAAAAACAGCAAACATAGCTCTATTCTGACCTTTGATGTGCATGCATAATCAGACAGATAAAGACTACAGTATGCAATGAATGTAAATGAATGTGAAATGGCAACAATACTGTTATTATACTTCCAGATTACCTGTTCTTGGCACAAGAAATGCCATCTAGCAGAGCATTAAATTGACACACTGACCTCTGCAGAATCTTGTTTTAATCATCAGCAGCCAACCACATGCTTTGCAATATATATACAGTTTAAGTCAAGTCAACACATGTGAATAATATCAGTGATCACTGATAAACAATCAGCTACAAATCATTTTCTATCCACTCATTCCCCAATTCCCCATTCTCATTCTCACGGGGGCTGGAGTCTATCCCAGCATTCATTGTGCTAGAGGCAGGCTACAAACTGGATAAGTTGCCAGTCTGCCATGGGGCAAACACACACAGACAGACAAATTTGCACCTCAGTCAATTTAGACATTCTAATTTACCTAACCTGCATTTTTTTTTGGAACCGTGGGAGGAACCTGGAATGCTCACAGACACACAAGCCTTTCCACACATGCACTCCAGTTTGGAAAAGTTCCTGCTATTGTTCTGGACAGTGGTATGTGAGAATGTGCACTTGAAAGGGAATGCAGGACAAGTTGTGGTGACAACTGTCCTCTTTGGAGCCTAATAAAATTCCCAGACTCACTCGTGTATGAGCAGGGGGCTGGGACGCTGTAGGACAAGTGAGTGAGTGTGCCAATGCCGTATTGATCCTGTGACTCGCTCGTGACAATATCCTTTGTGTGTTGCCAACAAGAAGGATTTCCAGAAGAAACTACTTGTCATTTGAATAAATGAATTGGACTGATTCAGAAGGTCTTCAGCACCATATCATTCACATTCTGAATTCTATAAATCCTTCAGGGTGAATATAAGATTAAGTGATATGTTAAGATGGATGTGGTAATATTCAGCACCATGGACAGAGGTTGTTACAACACGTTCTTGGCACATTCACAACTCAGCACCTTACTGACAGGGACATCCGCTTCTTCTTGCAACAGGCTTTTTTTTTTTTTTTTTTTTTTTGTGCAGCTATTACTAAACTGTCAGTGAAGGAAATGAGACGAGCTGATCTGACTGGCCATGATTGATGAGTGGCCAGCCACTAACACTATAGCTGATAATTTATTCCTTCTAATATAACCCCCTTTTACAACTGTTTTGTCATATCACTGCTATGCGAGAGCTTCTGGTCATAAAGTTAACCATAATCTACCAAAGAGCTAGAACATGCATCAGGATCTGTTTGTGTGCCTTGATGCACACAAATTTTCTTAAATTACTTCTGTGTCTCTATCTCTATCCTTACACATACTCTATCCTTACACGTACTCATTACCTGGCTCTCTGTCTAATCTTGTAATTCCCCCATCTCTGCTGAATGCTTGCTCCCAGCAATAGTTAGATTGATCCAAACTTCTATAGCTCTCCCTACAGTGCCCTATTGATCAACTAAGAGACAGGAAGGACACAGGAGAGAAAGAAGAAGGACATAGCTCGAGGGGTGTCTGTGTTCTCAGCCCGTTTCTCTCACAGAACAACAATGAGAGAGGCAGAACAACATAGATGGAAGACCTCAGAAGTCAGGGCTTTTCAGCAAGCCACAGAAAGTACTGTCTTTATTATGATAAGGGTAAAGAGACAAAAGAAGTGTAAGCCATGATTCAGACCTACAGAATCATGCATGCTAACTGGCTAAGCCTGGTTAAAGATGCCATCCAAAAATGTTGTGATTTAAAAGCAGAAAAAGCCATTGGAGCAGGAATTTGTCATCACTGAACACAATAAATATACTTAGTGTTCTTGGTGAAAATTTTGCCTTTTTAATTTTCAGCTTTCATTGATGCTTGGCAAAACCATGTGCATAATTTTTGTGCACATTCTATGAACACATTAACTAGAACATGCTGACTCTTGTCATCCTGGGATCTGCATAAAGCCTGGTAGTGACCTATTTTAGATCCCCACCTGCAAATTAGGCAACAGTGCATTTTGCCATGACTGCATAAATCAATGTAAAACACAGATGATAGAGAATGTATTCCTTTTAATACATACATTATGGCAGAACTGAGCTAGGTTGAATTCTTAAAACATTTTTGTTTGTTTGTTTGTTTGTTTGTTTGTTTGTTTGTTTTACAGCCTATGAAATGAGCAGGTTGACAAGTATGCTGTTTTCATGGATGTTGGAGTACCTTTGGCAGAAAACCCACCAAAATGACTCCCCATTGAGCTCCCAGCCCTCTCCAGTTTTACACTCATTGAAACTACAGCACTGAATTGTTGAAATATTCAAAGCACTCCCTCTCTCAGAATAAATCAACTAAAGCTTCCTTATGCCAAACCAAAACATACACAGCCTTGTTCCTCTTCATCTTTTGACAATATATAAAGACGATCAAATTGATATGGAGTGTGGAAGCATTTATTTTAGGCCCTTCTGAAAAAGTCAGAATTATAAAGTAAGGTTTGAATAGTTAAGAGGGACTTTTCAGAAATACTGTACAATAAAATCCTTACAGCGCTCAGTGAAGTGAAATTGGAGAGTTGTCATTTTAACATACCTTTTCTTAGAAATGGGTAGAAATTTGCCAGAATGGCACAGTGGATTGATGTTTCTGTCTTCCAAACAGATGATGAACAGGTTTCTGATCAGATGCCAGTTTTTTTTCCCTCACCAGCATTGAATATATCTTTGCAGAAGTTACTTTGGTTTCTGTTTTACAACACTGGTCCCACTAAAGACTGAATTATGCTTTCTGCATGGACATTCACAGACGTCTGGAGCTGTCATCTGTGCGGTTTTCTCCTCTCGGCAAACCAATATTATCCCAAACTGATGGGGACAATGCATCAAAACCTCATGGCCTACAGTACATAGAAGAAGTCTGTTGTTTACAAACGGTGTCACTCATGATGGCTGATTTTCATGAGGAGGAGCTGCTGTGTTTTTAGTCTTGAAATTTTCCGTGCCTTCTGGTGCAAAGTGTCTTCTTTTCCAAGATTTCGTGAGACGTCAGGCCAGGAATTGTCATCTGCCCGTCCCAATGATCTTTCATTGAGGGGTTGTACAGACGCCTGTATTTATGAACCTCTGATACTAGCAGCTCCACCATTTTTTTCCCTGTGCAGAGTAAGTTCAGAGCCCATGTAACAGGGTGTATCTTTCTGTGTGATGTCAATTTGTCTGTGCGGACCATGTGCCCTCACAGATGCGCCAAGCACAAAGCAAGCTTTACTGTCCTGTTTCTCCACTGAATAATTCTCAACCAGTCTGCCAAGATTTCAAAATAATGTGACAAAATAATGTGACAAAATAATATGTTAGGAATTTTAGTGACTACCCTGACATATACCATAATCTTCAGAGTGACAGTTGTATTTCTGCTCTGTCAGTGTGTAAACGTAAGGTGTGATATCAAGAGGTTTCATGACCAGCTCTCAGTAAAGTTGTTTTCCCCTTATTGAAGTCATTCGCTGTATACAGATCTCCTCTTGGAGAATCACCGCTGATCCATTGCCTCAGGCCAACATCCCATTTGGCCCCACATTGAACTGCTCTTTTCATTCTCTCTCTCCTTGTTCTTCCCTCGCTCTCTTTGTAACTGTGCCAACCAAGGCAGCCTGGCACCTTGGAAGAGGAAAGTGAGGGCAAGGAAGAAAGTCAAACAGACCTATTCATGTAGATGGGTAGCCTTTGGTCTAATCTTTTTTTCTCATCTTTTCATCCTTGCATATCTCCTCACTGATTGTTCTTTGCCCTCTAGTAACACTGTTGCAAGGGCATGGTGCTGTTTGATTCTCTGGCTCCTGCTTTATGTAGAGGTAGCCTCTGAAACATATCAGAATCCTAAAATACAGATTGAGGGGGAAGGACAAAACTAAGAAAATGGAGGGACAGAAGAACAAGGGAGAAAATATTTTTATGAGTGAGGCAAAAGTGCACTGCAAAAAGAATCCACTACTTGAAACTAGCACAAAAATCTTGCTGTAACTAGACACTATTGTGACCTTGTGCCTGCAGTGATGGTGCTGACAATCAATTATGAAAGAATCTCCTTGAATCTAATGTCGGTTTCTAGATTGTAGTCAGTTATTTGCTTCATTCTGTCTTTTCTAGAGTTACGGACACTTCCTGACAAATTCCTGAACAAGTTGGTTTGTATTGGAAATTGAAAAAAAAAAAAAACAAATCCATCAAATGCTATAATAGATGCCTGGGATATTAATCTGTCAATCATCCATTCAAGTCAAGTCAAGTTTATTGTATAGCCCAGTATCACCTACAATGTCTCAAAGGGATTTACAGACCCACACATTAGTGGTTCCTGACCCAGCCCAAGCTCTCTAAGAAGACGAGGAAAAACACCCTAAAATCCTTATTGTGTAAGGAAAAAAGACATGCTGCACCATGGGAGGACAACCAATTGACAGCCAGTTGGATGGATTTCTGGTCATAGCTAAGCTTCAGGACCCAACACTCACACATGAGTGCAAGAAGGATCCACATATCCAAAAACAGAGAGAAGTTAATTAGCAAGATCAATAGGGGGATAAACAATAGCAAGAGTCATGTGAGAATAGAAAAAGCATGACAGATAAATGGTGAGCCCTATCCACCGTGCTACACTCACACTCCTGACCTAGCATAGACATAGAATGGCTTTTCACAGACCCACACCACAGAGTTCACACCTACTTCCTGTTGGATGGAGGGTTATGCTCAGTCAAAATGTGGCGAAAATAGGTGGGTTTTGAGTCTGGATTTAAATATTTCAATCGAGTCAGCCTCTTTTAGCGCTGCAGGGAGTTTATTCCAAAGAAGAGGAGCACGGTCGGAGAACACTCTGTGTCCTAAGGATTTTGTCTTGGTCCTTGGGATCACGAGCAGCAGGTCTGCCTCCTGGGATATCAAAGGACATGGAGGAACATATAGGGTAATGGTGTTCCTTAAGTATAATGGGGCCAGGCCATGCAGTATTTTATAATTAAGAAGGAGAACCTTGAAGTCAGCCCTGGAACAGTCATGTACATGAGAGTACCTGAGTGTAGGAGGCTACAGAGAATAGAGAAATCCCATGGCTGTACTAAACGTGCCAGTGGAGTGGTGATACTGTAGGGAGACTTCATTGTTGGGGTTTGTCTGGTCCACTTATCCAGACAATCCCCTACTACCTCAGTGTAGGAACTGAAAGTAGCTAGATCTGAGGAGGAACCTCAGGGTTTCAGAGGCCTCTCAACCAACCCTGTCAGGATAATGGCATCTCCTCCCGAGAGGTCAAAATCTATAGGTTTCATCTACCTCTCTACCTTTATCCCCCTTCTCTAGATGTCACCATCAACCTATTACCTCGTCCCCACACCTCAGAGAGAGACAGAGCTATTGTCATCAGGCTCTCAATATCTCTGCCCTGTCACTATTAATATCACTCCTCTTTCCATCTCTCTTTCTAACTGGCAGCCCTTTTTCCTCTCTTCCTTCTCATTGTCAGCTCATTTTCAGAGTGTAGTTGAGAGGATAGAGAAAGAGACAGAGTCAGAGAGGGGTGAGTCAAGGAATAACATTTTCAAGGGCTATCTCACCTAAGAATGGGCCCAGGAGGATAGGAAAAAGAAATAAGACCAGGGTCAGTCAGTGCTTTGGAGAGGTTACATCCATTTCAGACTCATTTTGATGGTGTATTTTGTCAAAAAAAAAAAAAAATCCTGGCACGAACTTTCTTAAAAGTAGGGTGCACCTCATTTTTTTGACAAGAAAACCACACTATGGAGTCTCATTAGTAAGTGTTGTGTACAGGCACAGATCAGACCTAGAAAAACTTCAGAATTCTTAAGGTGCTTTTGACAGCTGTATGGTAATGTTTTCTACCTTCATATGATTTATTTAGGCAGGTATGAACAATGCAATCACATTGGATGAGGACCAAAATCAAGACCTTTTTGATGAAGTGGTCTCATTCCACTCACAAATTTACTCTGGAGCTGTATGATTGTCATGGGAACGTGATCCCAACTAGTTGTGAACCAACAAGGAACATTAAAATGATCGCCTAAAATATATTTTTGTTTATTATGTTGTACGTTAGAATATCATTGCTTGTACTCAAATGCACTCCATTCTGTTGTTGAGCCATTTGAATAAATCTTCTTCACTTGAGATTTCTTGAAATGGATTCAAATTTGGCATTCTGCTGGCATAGTTGTGCTTGGTACATAGCCCAGAGATGACTATGACTAGGAATGTAGAATAATTCTGTCATTGTTCAATGTTTCAAAGCTACCTGGGCACAGTAAACCTCTTCTGGTTTTGATTTTTGTCTTCCCGCCCCCAGACATTTCTGACCAATGACTGGAGTGATCTGACAAGACTTTAGTTATATATTTTATACATTTGTCTTGTTTGAAAAGACAAGAGAAAATGGACTATACTTGATGGAATTCAAACGGACCAAGACTACTCTTCTTCACCAGTGAGGATTTTTCTAGCCTGTAGGGGTGGAACAAGCACACAGCTTCATTTATCTTATAATTTTTCATCCATGTCACATTCCTGCAGTATGTCTGATTGAGAAAACACACAAACTGCATCTCTCCTTTTTTCCATTTTAGGTACTTTATGTTATAGATGAAATTTTCAGAAAATGACAAAACAAATAATATCAACATATGCAGATGGCATGATCAGTAAGAAGCATTGAGAATAATCAGTACAATAAGCAATCTCCTAACTCACACTTCCAATAAAAGGAAATACTGTATGTAATAAGAGAAAGACTTAAAATAAGAAGACATTACATTAGCTGACATACATTTTTCAAAGTGTTTATATTCCATTTCTTCACCATATATGGGCTTCTGTGGATGGGTCCCATTTCAGGAGTATTTATGAGGTCCATTCACCCTAGATAGTGGAATATGGCATTGTTTGAGTAAAGGGGTGCAGCAGGAGTATAGCCTGGGACCTTATGTGGGTCCCTTAACACTGCGATGGAAGATCAGAGAGGAAACTAAAATTGAATCTGTGGTGCTGTAGGGAGGGAAGGTGAGATGATGAAGAGGAGGAGGTTGACCTCTGCAAATTTTTTCCACCAGTGTTCACACTCTACAAGCACACACATGCACAAATCAACTCTTTTATTCACACTCTCCACTATGGCCAGGCCAGGGCATGTTTGGCATTATTTTTGTAAAAGTTTTATAGCTCCAGGCAAGCTTGTAGCATGGCCCAAGGGGCACTATGGGTAATGTCTACCACTGAAGCTAAGAGCAGCCAACCACTTCCACTACTCAGTTCAACCACAGGCCTAAGTGGTAGGTAGAATCACATGGGAGAACTACACACATGCACACATAGGAATTCACAGGCCAATGTGCACATAAACCTACATACATTTATATCTGGAATATGGTCACAAGCATCCTTGAAAGCATGCACATACTACTCACACTCACATTTGCCCTTTGTTTTAGAAACAACACAACAAACAACAATCTTTGGGACTGCAACAGACAGATTGCCAGGAGAGGAGAAGGAAGGAAATTGAAGCCATTAGAAGCCTTTATTACTTTTTTATCAGAAATTGAAGGATAAGCTTGTAGTGTAGGGAAGTGAGAAAAGAAAAAGGAGGATGTAAGGTGGAGGCTAATAAATAGTGAGAAGAACAAGTAAGAGTGACTGAGAGAAGCTGAAAGGCAGAGCAAGAGAAACAAATTGCAAGTTGAAACACACCATTTGTGACAGAAAGAGAAAATTAAACACAAGGGGAGGATAAGAGAGAGTGTGAGGAAATTACAGTCTTTGCACTTCAGGTTGGTTCTATCAGCCAGGGGTGCCAGTCGCTTAACAATCAACTAGAGCAGTTCTTTGTCCTCTGCTAGTGTAATGTCTTCCCTCAGCCCATTTACCTGACTCACATAGAGGAAGTGTAGTCTGCAGTGTAAATGTAAGAATGGCAAATAAGTGTCAGTGTTTTGTGTGTGTGTGCGCCCACCCACTCCAATATACCTCTAAATACCAGTCTATACCTCTGGTAGAGACTGTGTGTGCTCCAATTCTATTTAGGTTGGCTGTGTGTGTGTGTATGGCTGCTATTGACGAATGAGGGAGCAAAGGATGACTCATGGGGAAAAGAATCGATATACAGTAGGTATGCATTGCATGTGTGTGTTTGTGTATATTGGTTCTGTCTGTGTATTAAAGAATGAGCCATGTAAGTGTGTGTTATTTCCATGTGAAGCATGTGACCCTGACCTGAACCTATCCCTCTGTCTATTTGTCATTCATCTTCTGTCTTTTTTCAGTCCCAAAGTATTTGTTGGAATATAGATGGAGGAGTTAGATTGCAGCATTTTATGTCAGGGTTAGGGTTAAAGCTAACTGTGTACTTCAAAGCTGTGACTCAGAGGAAAACTGCATATTCAGCTCACCTAACTAGACCCTCCATTGTAGAACGAGTGTCTCTCGACCCTCTCTCTCACTTTTTCACACTGACACACTTGCACAAGCTTGAGGGGATATATCATCTTCAAATGTGGAGACATCTTATTGGAGACTGGAGGAACAGAGCAGAATGCTAATTGTCCTGTGCAACCGCTGGAAAAAGCAATAAGAAATGAAATCAGCCTACATGGAAACACACACACACACACACACACACACACACACACGCACGAACACATAAGATATTAACAAGCTCACATTTGCTCCCTTTTTGGATGTGTGTGCTATTTTGCAATTATAATGCAATAGCAGGAGTCTATTTACAGCAAGGGGCCTGAAAGGACTAAATAGAGTCATGCACAATAAACATACTCTAATGCCACTCACACACATATTGACCCCATACTACCTGAACACACACATGCACACACACACACGCACAGTATGAAGACATACACATGCAAAAAACCTTTGATCCGTACCATAATCTCCTCACTGCATTGAACACTGTGGTAGTTTTACGGTGCTTACTGAGAACAGATGATGATGCCATAATGATACCTTATAGCCTGTGTGTGTGTGTGTGTGTGTGTGTGTGTGTGTGTGAGTGTGAGTGTGTGATGGCCCATTATCTGTGACTTAGAGCCTATCACCAACAATGACGGGCCCTATGGTTAAGTGCATGTAATAAAAGTCTTAACTGCTTTGGGCCTGCCTGAAGCTTAGAAGCCATTTGCTGCAAAAAAGCTCCGGATTCCCCCTCAGCATCCTGTGCATAGAAATTATTTGGTTTGAGATAACGCTTCTTGGATCTCAACCTGGTATAACTGCAGGACAAATTAGAGATGCAGAGATTCATGAAATGTAAATAGATGCCTGGGGTTGACTTATTTCCTTCTTTGCAGATGATAGCATATGATTAAATGGGAGGAAATAAAAGTGAGGGGTAGAATAGCTGAGTGGTAAATCCTTCTCATCCTATTTATTTGACACTCTGTGTGATCTCCTCTGTTTTTATCAATTATCCAGATGTGTGAGAAATATATGAATTAAGGTGAAATGTGAATTTGTTAAATTGTGAGGGTGCATTTGCAGTAAGTGATATGGCTATGCCACTGATTGAGGCTTATTGGAAGTAACATCTGCAGCTCAAAGCTCATCAGCACGATTCAGTCTGAATTTTCATCTAAGAAATTCTGATCAGCACAAGAGCGCACACAGATAACTCTGCCTATTTAACTAGAGTTTAGACATGAAGCTCAAACACTGTTGATTAGACTTAAGACAAGACAGGACAAATCTTCTTTAGGCATTTTTTTCCTATATTTTCATTTAGCCTGTTATCCTAGCTTGTTATTATGATTGTAACACCACGAGACATTCCTTTATGTTTGGATAAGGTGGAGAGGCCATAACTCCTCAGGCATATTACAAAAGATATTAGCAGGAATATTCATAAAGCTAAATGGGAAGATGTAGTTCTTTTGCTGCATCTTTGCTCGTGGTGTCTCTTTTTGCACTTGCCAAGGCATCAGCAGCGTAGGATGAAGAAACTGTGAGGTTGTTGGCCCTCACTAACAAGGACATACTGTCTTTACATTTATTCTCATCTCTCTCTCTCTCTCTCTCTCTCTCTCTCTCTCTCTCTGTTTTTGTCTTTCTCACTTTCTCTCACTGCCTCCTGTCTTTCACACATTCCCAAGTATCAAAGAATTTAAACTTGTATTAGAGCCTGCATGAAAACCCTTTTTTTGTGTTAATCTTAGAAAGGAGTGGGTTATATTTTTATCTTATACAGACATTGAAGCCTGGCAGTCAGCCATATCTGCAGAGATTAACTGTATTCAGTGACCATATGGATTATGTTACACATACAATAACCCCTACAAGTTTTTAACCCCTTTATGCTGCACATTAATATCCTCAATATATGTCCTTTGCCATATTATCTACCACATGTTGAGCTGCTAAAAGGCTTAAAAAGACATTTTGAAAATCTGCTTGTCAAGTGCTTGTCCAGGGGTGGGTTTTGTATTCCCCTCCACAATTTCAGCTTACAGGTTTTAAGCTTTCTAGTTTCAGTGAAAGCCGTGATTTCCAAATGCTCCCTGATATGAATACACAGCATAAGGTTACATCTTGCATAGTTCTCAGTTTAATAGGCCAGTTCTTTGTTTTGCTTGCTTCTCTGTGCATTTTGGCTCCAGTCGATCAAACACCTGCGGCTTTACTAGGCAAAGAATGATTGCCTAAAGTCAAAGAAAATGGCACCTATATGAATTCTGTCACTTGATGGCATATGTTGACAGCTCTGGGAGACTGTATGTGGGATGTATCACTATGTCGGAAAGATGAGTGAACAGGATGACAGAAGCTCATGCTGTTATATATAGCAGTTTTCCGAGCCAAAGGTGGCAGTCCATCTGTAAGGCATTGCCTGTGCATTTCATTTTTTTCTCTAAGCCTCAGCAGTCTATTGGTTTAGTATTATCACTTAAAGCATAACCTGCTTCATGCTATAGGATGGCAAAATATGCAACAGATTTGTTTTTTTAAAATCAAAAATTAGTTTACAAATGGTAGTCAGCTCTGTTGTATACAACCTTTTGACAAGACTAAATCACAAAAACCAAGTGCCTGAGCAAAAATTAATGCAGTTGCAGGATCTGATTTGCACAGAGCAACGCCAAAAAAGAAGGGGATTAAAAGAGTCTATGGTGTTTCTGACAGATTCTTAGTCTGTGCCTTTGAGCTTGGCCTATGGATGGTGCAGAATGAAGGAGGGATTTTCAGGGCATCCTCTTTGTCGAAGCGAAACGGACTGAAATGGGCTCTAAGCTCAGCAGAGCTTCCCAAGAACACAGAAAGCAGGTTTAGCAATCTGCTGAGGATAAAAGCAGTATCCAGTAACTCTGTTTTTTTTTTTTCTCTTATTCATATTTTAATACTGTTATTTCATTAGCTTCATCGTCCTTGTTCAATTATTAACATTAAACATTTGTGGATTAATTTGTCAAAGGGCATAGGAGATTTGCTGCAACATTGCTTTTGTTAAGTGCTGGGAGGAGGAAAGCTGCTTACATGTAGTGTGATGTGCTCATTCTGGCAATTTGTGGGTTTGTTCTTATATATAGTATTTCTTTTGATGGGGGTTGTCCTTGGCTCCACTCTGAGATTCCAAATTAGTTCATTGTCTCTCTGTAACATACAAACTGACTGACTAGAATTACCTTCTGAGGGAGAGGAGAAGAGGAAAGGTGGGAGAGGAGCAGAAGAGGAGAAAACAATAATATATAAAACACAAGAAAATGAAGCAAGGGAAGTGGCTGACAAAGAGAGAGGAGAAAAAGGCATTTCCCATGAAAATGCATGCTGTGGATAGTGAAGAAACTACAGGAAACATGGCTTCTTAAACATTTTCAGAGCCACTCTATTTCCTGTCTCATCTCACTCTATCAGACTGATGAGTTTTGAATGAAGAGACCTTAGAAAGACCTCAAACAAACACTCAGCTGCCTCCTTCTCCGCATTCTTCTCCAACCCGCCTTCCCTCCAACTTTATACCCGCAGCCTATAAAAGGGAACAGAAAGACTGACTCACAGTGCTGCTGGTTTTGGAGCCTGGGGTTCAGATAAACAGTGAAACAATACCCTGGCCCAGAGAGTTGTCACTAGAGATAAACATAGGAGGGAGAGTGAGATATGGTATCCCCCAGCAGAACAGATTTCCACTGTGTGTATGTGCGTGTGTGTGTGTGTGTGTGTGTGTGTGTGTGTCATTGTGGTTCATGCTTAAAGGGATGGGCCACTGTGTTTTACTCTGTCTCCATCTGGAAACACTCCATTTTGGTCTGCTGTTTTCACTGGGAATGTGTAGGTTGTCTAAGAAGTTCACAGACACACACATAGACACACATGCGTATATGGATTCATACACACACAAATACACACAGTTACACATATTCATATGGTACACAGAGACAGATTGTATTTCTCTTTGTTGTCTGGAAGACTCAGAGAGGGACAAAGTGATCGAAGGGAGCAACTCGGCTCTCAGAATAAAAAGGGAACTGCAAGACATGAGGCACGGTGCAGATAAGAGACAAGGAAAGGAGCTTCTGCGCAGGTTCTCTTTTCTGGTCTTCAAAATATGTGAAGAAGTTGTTGAGTGTATCCGGCAGGGAGGTATTGTTGCTGCAGGCTTGAGGTGTTGGTCTGTAGTCACTGATTGCCTGTATTCCCAGCCACATGCGCTGTGTCTCTACTGTTGCTGAAGTGTCTGTGGATTCTCTGTGCATAGGTGCGCTTTGCTGCCCGGATAGCCCGAGACAAGTTGTGTCTGGTCTTGGAAAGAGCTTCCCTGTCACCAGACTTGAAGGCATCATCCCTGGCTTTCACCAGGTTTTGCACCTCTGCTGTGAACCAGGGCTTCTGGTTAGCCCTAGTGACGACGGTCTTGGAAGTAGTAACATCCTCAGTACACTTACTGATATACTGATGCTGACTCCCCCATGTCCAGAGCTGTCGTGAGGGTCAGCTTCTTTAAAAACAGTCCAGTCTGTGCTTTCGAAACAGTCCTGTTGGGTAGAGGTGGCACCTTGAGGCCAGGTTCTCACCTTCCTCAGAACTGGCCCAGCATGATACTGAAGAGGTCTGTAGGCTGGGGTCAGCAGGATGGAGATGTGGTATGAATGTCCCAGGTGGAGGAGAGGTACAGCCTTGTAAGTACCACTGATATTGATGTAGACAAAGCCCAGTATGTTGTCACCACAAGTTCTAAAGTCAGTGTGGAATTTAGGAACCACTGACCTCAGGCTTGAATGATTGAAGTCCCTGGCGACAATGAAGTCGCCGGGGCGCGTCTGGATTTCACTGATGATCCCATAGAGTTCATCTATAGCCTCATTAGCATTTGTGCTAGCACTCAGTGGGATATAGATGGCAAAGATGAACACTGCCGTGAACTCTCTCAGGAGGTAGAAAGGCCAGCATTTTACTGCTAAAACCTCCATTAGTGCTGAGCAGTGCGCTGTAAACACACAGGCCACCACCACACTTCTTAACGGACAATGAGGCTATCCGGTCAGAGAGGAACAATACTAGCCTATCTAGTGGCGGAGTCCAGAATGTTCTCATGTAGCCACGTCTCAGTAAAAATGAAGGCACAGCAATGCTTTGCCTCTCTCTGGGTGGTCAGGAGCAGTCTGAGATTGTCTAATTTGTTATCGAGGAAGCGGACGTTGGAGAGGAAAACTAACGGGAGAGTCGGGTGGCTAGGCTTAGCCTTTAGCCTGGCATGGAAGCCAGCTCTCTTTCCGCACTTCCATTTTCTTGCACACCTCTTTGGGCGAGCTTCCGGGCAGCCGTGGGCGACAGCATAGTCTCATGGCCCGGCTTCCGTAGCGAACCAAAGCCGTGTAGATGCTCCAGTAGGCTCTCCTCTGCTTGTCCCTAGTTGCATTTTTTGACAGTGTCTAGAAGATGTTTCCTGTTGCACATACTCCTACTGCAAATTTCCTACACAGATGATAAACAAAGATAGAAGCACTTTTTCCACACCAGAGTGGCCGCTACATCCGAGCACGCCACCACCTTTGATCTATCAGTTGCTATTAGACATGCATTTTGTGCATCCTGATACATCATCATGCATGTATACACACATTATACAGTTACTGTAGCATACAAGCAACATATAATGTACTGTCACATCTGTTCTTGTATAATTAGATTCACTGATATTACACAACACATACACACATTCACACAACCTGACTGATATATCATCAGGCCGGCATTGTTTGCTGATGTTGGCTTCTCCCAAATACTGTACATCTGACCTGGCATATGCAGAAAGGAAGAGCCATACATGAATGTTATTTTTATAGCAAATATATTTGCCTCTTTTTATGGAGAGTAATGGTTTCAATGGCATTTCTGCCTGAACATGGCATGGCGTGAGGTGCTTAACCATACTTAACCATACATGAGTAGGAGCACTTAATGTTGACTTATTCACTGGCTGGTCAGCTTTGTGACTCCCCTTCCATTTTCTTCCAAGTCAGCTAGGTCAGTAGAGAATGGAAGAGTACAGCAATAGAAACTTAAAACAAGACCTATTAAAAACAGAGAGAAATACTCATAATCCTTCATATCATCAGGCCAACAGAAATTAATAAGGATCAAACCACAACTGTCACATATTTATTGCATACACAGGATGCCATTGCTGACTAACTTCCTGGTACTGTAGTAGATACTTCCTAGTCCTGGTTTTAGCAGCCCAAAAGATGGAGAAAGAAATGGTAACTGTTCCCACTAGCCAGGAGCAGACTGGATTGTTATGATGTGGCGCTGGTTGGGTTTACCGTGGAAAAGAGCCTTTTGTTATCTGACTTTTCCCTCTCAAATATCAATATTTAGGTATTAGGCTAAAAAAAATCCAGTGTTGGCCAGGCTCAAATACACACATGCATGCAAAAACATCTACACACACAGACCTGAAATCACACACAGAGTAATCCAGCATGTGCAGTAACGTCTTGGCTGATAGTAATAGCTGATCTTGCTCCTTAAGGTTTATCTAACACACAGTCTCTGCTCACACACACACACCTTGCATTCCTACAAAGGCAATTTTCCCTCACAGTCCATTAAATGGGCATTTATGCTACTTCCCCCTACATGCATCACGTAGCTCATTAGCATTTTTCTTCCTCACCTCCACTCAAAATCTTTGGTCCTGCTCTGCCCCNTCCCACCCCACCCTCACACCCCCATGAAAGACCCTGACCTTTTCCTCCCCAAATGGAAATGAGGGATATAATTTACACATATATTTCTCTCTCTTTCTTGTTTGACTTATCTGCCCGTGACACATGTGAGATGATGCATTTGAGCACCAAGCCGTTTAAACACCCATAACGAACAGTCTGTCGCCCACTGGTGTTCATGCAAACAGAAGCCCAACACTGTAGATTCCACTTCCCTCACAGCATGACTAATTCTGTTAAATGGACAATGAACATTAAAGGCATCACATTTGACAGCATGTAATAATTTATTGTAATTGTTAAGGATATTATTAGTTGGCCAATCATTACAAATATTATTTTGATTAGGATTAAGGAGTGAGCTCCAGTGGGGGTGACTGTTGATCTATGTATTGTGTCAGTGACAGCGTTTCACAGTGGGAAGACATTTTCCATGACACGGACCCTTCTTACATTACTGTATTGCCCTTCGAAGACATAATTGCTCTCTTTTTTCCCTCTCTTTCCTTATCTTTCTTCTTTATGTTCCTGCTCCTCACACCTAGAAATGAAGTGACACGGCTACATATTAGTGTAGAATTTATTCTGTGTGTTTATTATGTGTGTCTCTTTTAGTATAATTGGACAGTTTGTTTGGTGTAATTGCAGACTTTTAAAAATGGAGGGATTAGTTCTGGTGCGTTGCCCTGACGTTTTATTTAGCAAGACTGATGGGGATTCTTCCAAACTGAAATATAGGCAGTAATGATATGTGGTACATCAAAATAAGGGGGAAAAAATCAAAACTAACTATTAATATATTTACATGGTGACAATATCTGTAACTTAAGCATTTTATAAAGATATTAGTTGGCATTTTATAAAGATATTAGTAGGGAAAAGTAACTAATGCAGTTCAGTAAAATTGTTCAGCATTGTCAAAAGTCTTTAGCAATAGTAATAGTATACCTTGGAAAATATCTTATTTATTATTTAGAGTTGCTTGTATGAACTTCTCACTTCCACAGCATAAACCCTGAACACGAAACACTAAACACAATGAAAAGTTAATAAAAAAAAAAAAAAAANAAAAAAAAAAAAAAAGAAAAGGAAAAAAAAAGAAAAAAGAAAAAGCACGCAGTGAGTTATGGAGTAACACATTGAAGGAAATATTTGCTGCAGCTGGAGAATTTCCAGCTGTGGGTGTAAGTTTCTTCAATCCTGCTGAGCATCAAACAGGGATGAGCTTTTCTGCTTCATTTCTGTGTGTCATATCTAAAATATAATTGAGTGTTGACCAGCTCAGATGAGACCAAAATTTTCTCTCTCTCTGTGCAGAGCTGAGTTGGATCTTTGTTAACTGTTTGGTATCTAGAGTCATTTTTTGTTATTTTACTTTTAATTAAATTTGGCTTTTTTTTTTTTTTTTTTTTTTTTTTTTTGTTTGTTTGCCACCTAAACAGTTGAACTGTGAAATGGCTTTTACTAGACAGAAAACATTGGCTTGGGAAAATCTTTCTGCTAAACCTGTCATTGTGACTGCTGTTTGTTGTTTACAAAGTGAAGAGACTGTGAAGGACTGAGATTTATCATGTGAAAATCAACTGTGGAAGAATTTTCTCCAATTCATTTTTTTTCTTTTTTTTTTTCCAAAAATTGAAAAAGTAACCTTTTTTCTATTTTACTTGCTTTTGATACCATTTTTTTTCTTGAAATCATTCCCTTTCTTTAGAGTTTATTTTTTCTATTTTTTTGTTTGTTTTTTCCAGAAAAGTCGAATCAATAATACATTTTAGCATCTTTCCTTGTTTTTGTTAAAATAAAACTATCATTTTATATTTGTTTGTACAGTTTAGCTGGTTTTCCATCAGATGTTTTAGTTTTAATTTGTTTATTTTATTTTTTTTCCTCATTAAAAAAACAAAAAAAAGTTGGTAGATAAAAATAAAACACTTATAGGCAAGATTTTCCTGGCTAGTAAAAGTTTTATTGTGCTGAATTCAATAAAAAGTAAAATTGCAATAGACTCTGGGGGTTTAACATCACTAAGCTGTTGATCACTATGATTTTTGAGGTGAAAAAGTATGAGACTGAAGTAAAGAATGAAAGGAGGGAGGTGCTGGACGCAGTGGACAGGCTGTTAATTTTAGAGCAATCATTCTTAGGTTATTATTATTATTATTAGGTTATTATCATTATTAGGTTATTATTCTGGTGATAACATAAATATTGATCTTATACCTGGTCCCAGTCCAGATGGAGGTCAACAACATCTTTGCATTGTGAGCACTATGAACGTTGAGCCTCTAGGGGGCCTCAGGCAAAGTTTGTTCTCAACTCTTCCCTAAAGTCACATACTAGTGAAAATTAACTCTGCCTTCTAGTGTCCTATTTAAGATGTTAATAATATGACTGCTACCTTTAATATATATATATCCCAATTCCCAGAAGTATGATGTGCTTTCATTTTTTTTTTTTTTTTTTNTTTTTTTTTTTTTTTTTTGTTTGTTTTTTTTGTTGTTTTTTTTTCCAAATTCGAAGTGGGAGGAAGATTGTTCAATTGTTCTAAATTTTTAAGCCTCGAATCAACAATAGAGAGACTGAATTATTATCTGCCAGAGATTCGTACTCTGAGGACTAAACTGTATGTAAGCAGAAGCAACACAACAATGGAGGAGAAGCTGATAACCTGCACAGAGCAGTTTCTCAAGTTGTACAGCACAGCTTTGAAATCATACCACGGTCTAGGCAAAAAGGTGATTGCATGTCAAAATATCAGCAGTCTGATGGGGCTACCAAATTTGACGATTAGTTTGTGCAAGTGTGAGGCTTGCACAAACTAATCATATTGAGGGAAGAACACACAGCAAAGTTTTTAATCAAACTTAGGTAGACAAAAACACCTTAAAACAGTCAAATGGCAGGGGTGACAATGACTGTGCTTTAGATGTATGCTTTGTGCCTTTTGATGTTTTGATCAAGAGTGAGATGCAAGTCAGAATGCCAGAAATCTGAAGGACATTTTTCTATTGTGCCACATCTGCATAATACATCCTCCTTTTCTTCAATGCTTATTGCATCTTTCTGCATTTCTGAAGAAAGATTTCAAGAAAATTCTATGAAGACTGATCTTGACAACTCTGAAAGAAGGCTTTATACAACACTGGACAGGTACTTCTGCATGCAGATACTACACAGAACAATTCCAGTCATAGAGGGTCGAGCTGTTTAATAGCACAGCATGAGTTCTTCTGCTGGATATAACAGTGTGGACTTTATTTTATGTCCTTTATTAAGCCAAATGTGCTCACCAACCTCCGCCATTGCTGACTGATTTTTTTCCATCCTTCTCCAAAAGCTCGCTTTGCCACATCTTATTTTTGATGAGTTAAAGAAGGAAATAGCTTCATCTTCAACTTTTCACAAAGCCTCAGGCTACACGTCAGATATGCCAGCAAATACTCAAACACCAAGTAAGCTTTGGGCCTTTGCTTCACTTTTATGTCTCATTTTGCAAAACAAAGGTGTGTGCCATGTTTTCTTGACAAGTGATTGTGGGCTTGTTTGTACATTTCACAGCTGGGCTCTTGTTATATCTGCCCAAACATTCAGGAACTGGGAAAGCAGTAAAATAACCTATGACTTATTTTCTAAGAGCCATTTCCCTGAGTGAGAAAGCCACAATTTTGAGCAACAGCTACAATGAAATTGTTTTCAAGCACTGATTGCATGGTCTATGTATCGTCTGCATCAACCTTCCCGCTACACCACTCACACCCTCAGCCACCCTGTCTTTCCCCTCATGTTATAACTGCTGGGCCAGTAAACATAATATCATCCCAGAATACTCTTGGATTACAGTACGCCACTGGATTAACAGGATCTTCCTCCACAACATGTGTTTTACTAAAGTCCTCCACAACATCTGTTTTACTAAAGAGGCTCATAGAGATTACAGGACAGACCACATGTTACAACCACATGGACACAAGGTGCAATCTCATCAAGTGATTAGGATGTGTAATTTGTATGAATGTAAATAGAAGGAATTGGACACAAAGGAAGAAAAGCAGCAAAAAAAAAAAAAAAAAAAAAANAAAAAAAAGGGGGAGGGGGGAGGCAGCAGTAACATAACGTGTATGCCATAGTATTTATTGGGCTCAACATAGATATAGTCCTGTTGGTTATTGGTATTCAAGAGACAGCTTTAATGGAACAGCACCAAAAAAAAAAAAAAAAANAAAAAAAAAAAAAAAAAAACCCTCTTGTCACTCAGTGTGCATGTGGTGCTGTGGCAAGGGAGAATAGAAATGGGTCACTGTATTTTTGCATATTAAAATATTGCAAAGATTTAAAAGTAGACTGCTTAAAAAAAACATGGAAATTGGCATAATATATCCTCTTTAGGATCTGGAATATTGTGCATCTTTCTTATTTCTCCATCAAACCTCTCTCTCTCTCTCTCTCTCTCTCTCTCTCTCTCTCCCGTTCATCTCCATCTCCCTGGTACATCTGCAAATGTTTGCATCAACCTGTCTTTCTTAATCATGCTCACACTTTTACTGAAAACTAATGTGCACACACACACACACAGACACACACAATGTCTTAAACACACATAAACATGTACAGTATACACACAGACAGAGCGTATACTCCCCACCATCTACCACTAATTAGCTTCTAATTATCTAGGCAAGTGTAAACAATCTCAGCAGATGGCAAAAACCGTGGCATTAACACTAATGACCTTGGAGCAGTGTGAGACCAGGGGGCTTCTATTCAGGAGCAGCTTCTCTTGTTATGATACACTGCATTTTCATTAAATATCACACACATTCACACACACACACACACACACACACACACGCACACACACACACCGTGACCAAAGGTAATTAAGCTAGTTGCCATTAGGATTACCATTTAGTTTTGCACACAAAAATATGAGTCAAACATTTTAGTGCTTGAATTTTTCTTTTTATTATCACTTTGGTTTAAGGTTAATGATACAATTACATTTAGTGTTAATACACTCCATGAAAGTCCTCTCAACTGCTGAAATGCATATGATTTTATATGCTTTTTGCAAGCTAACTTTATTGAGATCCTCTGTTTGGCTTACTGCTTTACTTTGGAAGCTAAATGTAAATACACAATTTAAGGGGAGGATGAACTTCTCCTGAGTGAGGAGGAGGAGGAGGAGGAGGAGGAGGAGGATCGATCGTCATCTCAACACCAAAGCAGAGAGGTTCTTGTATTTTAATTATGTGTGTGAGGGTACCTCTGCTGTAAGTCTCCTTGGCAGCCCTCAGAGGAGTAGTGAACATGTCACTTACACTTGTAGCTATTCATAGCCGGAGACTCGTTCAGATTTGCTCCCAAAGTGCTTTTCTTCTGCTTCTCTCATCTTCATCAGTGTAAAGTATATATTTTGTCATTCTGCCATGATCGCTGAAGTAGAGCTATCATAACAGACACCCACTCACACTTATTCTAGCACATCTGTAGAAACTATTACTTCTAAGTCTGTTCTCCCCAGAGAAATAAATTAAATGAGAGGGAGAAGCATCCTGGCTCATATTCCATGGGTCCTTTTAAGGTTAGCGCTTTGTCTCTATTTTGGTTTCTCAACTCCCACAGCCATAACACTTCAAAAATGTATTTAATTTTCCATCCTTTGACATTTATTAAAGATCTGCTCAAGGTCTGACACTTTAAGGGAGTGTTGCTTTCTCTCTTGCCTAGATGAGTGAAAAAAGAATTGAATGTGGGAGTAGGGAGGTAGATGAGAGGTGGTCAAGAAAAAATAACAAACCGAAAGAGTGAATAGGAGTGAATGGAAGGAGAGCACAATGAAAGGGAAGTGAGGAGGCTGCATGCCGTGACCCCCGTCTGAGACATAAATGGCAAAGGTGAGCGCCTTCTGGTATCATGGTTTAGATGTTCCTTAGTCCTCCATCTCGTCTCGTCGGCCCAACTGGTGAGGCCATTCTGCCCTTTTTCTTCAAATGGCAGCTGTCTTTCCAGAACAATGCAGCATTGGGCTGTTTGGCTCTGATCTGCATTATAAAAGAAGCCTATAATGTGGCAGGTAAGAATAGGACAGGCTGGGCTAATTGCATTGAGGATGCTAGCCTGTTGTTTTGGCTTGTAGATGCATGTGGACAGGTAGAGGGCAAAAGGAGAGAGACTAAATAGGAAGAACATGAGCATTTCAGAGTTCATTTTAGCACTTGAAGCATGACTAACTTTTTCATTAGCATGCCTTTGAACCTTGAAGGCCAGTAAAAAAAAATACAATAAATAAAATAAGATACACACACACTGAAAGACACAACCCAAATTGCTGTAAGGGTGCTTTTTGGACATCCCACTGTGATCATATGAGGGTATGAATGAAAAAAAAACAAAAAAAAAAAACACAAAATCATCATCATAAGACATCACATCATCTAATTGATGCAAGGCAGAATGAATATTGCAACTCTCTCTCCTTCTAGTAGGATATGGGCAATATAGATACAGCACAGTATAATGTGTAATGTTTAACAGACACACGCATGCATACACACACAGAGACACACACAAGGGTCTACTCCCTATACTCTGACTGTTAGACTCAAGGACTCAGCAATTCTACAGACATTTACGTTACCTCAAACGACCATCTTGTATCCATCTTAATCTTACTTCACCACACTCCATTTTCAAACCTCCTACCTTGATGCAATAATGTATTGTAGCACAGGCATTTCCATTATGTATATGCATGAATACAAATAGGGCAAAATAGAGTCAGACTAGTTGGCCATGCAAAGAGCATCACATATATTGTTAAAAGGAGCAACTCAATGGCCATTAGTCTTCATGGGAGCCATAGAATAGTGTGATGTATACACATACAATATTTCTACTTCACACCCATATACCACACCAGTTTCTGTATGAAGTGTAAGACAAATGGAGCATATCTCTTTAGTGCCACGGGGAGAGGTGACGACAAATGGAGCATGATCTAATATGAGAGGGTGATGCTGGAGAGGAGGGATGAATGGCCACATGTATGTATGAGTGTCTATAGTGTGGTCTATAGCATGTAGATGTATGCATGTCTGTGTGTGTGTGTGGGCGTGAGTCTACACCTGTGGGTTCTTGCATGTATGAGGATGTAAAAAGACAGCTAACAGGATGTCAATCAGAGGTGTATCACCTGTCAGAGTGGTGCTGCTTGGGACAGAGTGAGGGATGGCTCTGACCTTCAGCAGTGACAAGGGAGCAAGGCAGCACAATTAGACAACACTCCTGCATCTCTCCTGCTCTCTCTGTCCCTGTCTTCATTGCTTTTGCCTCCGTTTCTATTGCCATTCATAGACACCAGGCCACGCCCATGTCCTCTCAATACCAAGGCCAATGTCGCATGATGAGTGCATCATTTCATGTTAAAACTGAAGGAGGGTGGAACTCAACATTGACCACCTGCCTCCTACCCACACTGTGGGATAAAACTGAGGGAATAGACTTACAAGTGGAAGAAAGAAAATTGAGAGAAAATGTGGAATTTGAAAAGGAGAAAGCAGCAAAAGGAATAGAGATTAGGACACATCAGTGATCAAAAAAAAAAAAGTCAGAAAGAAGGAAAACATCACGTGGATGAGTCTCTTCAGGCACGTTTGTTGTGTAGATAAAGAAATTAAGGAAAACAGATGAATAAAGGTTGAATGAAGTAAAAGTGGTGTCAACAGGTCACCGATAAAAGAAATTGGAGTGTGTTTAGGATGGGTAAAGGACAGGTGAAGCCTGCATTGCATGGATGATGAGGGTGTGATCTTCCTACAGACAGTGATGAGCACAGGACCTTTGATGGATGGTTCATCCTCAGCCCTCTTTGCACTGTCATTAGTCGGAGAGTTTTGCAGGACTGGTATAAATGCGCCACACAGTGCCACTGCTCATTTATCACCAGGCTGCTGTCTGCTGAAGCCTTCAAGAATGAATAGATCCACTGGGGTATATTCTGAAGCAATAGGAAGTATTTAAAGCTAGCCACACTTAAGGCTTTTACCATGTAGAAACTATCAATCATTCCTCTCCCCTGATATCTTTAATTAATGTTACTGTGGTGTCTGTACTAAGTGGTCTTTTTAATGGAAATAAGAGAATAGTCGGCATTTAATTGTGAGAGGTGTTGTATTTATCTGTGCATGCATGTGCTTGTGGCTCTGTGACAATGTGGCATCCTCTCTTATTAATCAAATTACAATATTTCACTTTCATTTGATTTTTTTGGGCTTTCACAGATAGCCACACATTGAGATGCAGAGCTTCACATACCCATATTTTCCGTTCACACACTCAACACACACTCAAATTGTCTGAAGGTTCATTTTAGTCATTCAGGTGGCAAGATGACTCAGAAAGTTGAAATTAAATCACTTGACTGGAAAAATACGTTGAAGATGTTTTGCTTGTTATCAGAAAAGCTTTGGTCTGGTCGGGACAGGTAGGGACATTTATTCCCTTTCAAGTCGGTCTGAATCTCATAGGAGGTGGAATCGTCCCAGTGATGGGTGTGTCTGCAACTTTGGAATTAATGTCACTAACTGTTTGACTACATGGTACAAATACAGAACAGAAGGGCAAACTAATTCTCCTTAGCCTCTTCTACCATGGCTTCATACAATCAAGGTTTACTATGACATGAAATCCGGTCTCCATTTCTTGCACTGATGTGGATATTTTCTCCTCAAATTTTGTGGTTTTACAAGCTTGATGTAGATTACATTCTTGACAAATTGGCAATTCTGTTTTTCATTAAGTTTCTTGAGTGACTCCTGGGAAATGATACAATATGATGCAAATGGTTGCTGCAAATTGAGATACTATGACATACTGTAAATTGAAAGAAGCAAACTCTGCTCTTTTTTTGTCATATAAAATGATGGTGGTGAGTAATTCAAGCAATGGAATGGTTAAGCGTGTGTTTTGGGTGTCCATTCTTAAGACAAATGCTCATCAAACTATGGGAAATGTTACAAAGGTGGGAGGCAGACTTACCAATCAGTACAGCCAATACACTTTCAGCTGAGGAAGCTGTCACCTGGGAGGTGCAGTAATGGCATGGTTGTCACCAGAGACAGAGTGGGAAGTGCAGTAGGAGGAAATTTAGAGAACAATTTGGTAAACTGGCAAGAAAAGAGCTGATACTTTTTCAGGAATTTTCTTGAAATCATTATTTATAGCAATTGTAGTTCTGTTTGCCTATAGTAAATGTCACTGAAATACCTGCCTATAGTCCAAGCCATTCAGGGCTTTGAGTTTGCTTCCTGTGGCTACTGATCCAAAGTTTCACTTCAAGTTATTAGTAAAAACTTATTTTACCAAGTTTCACAGATTTTTTACTGTTACACCATGATGGTATTATTATTATTTTTTGTATTTCTGAGTTTATTTAACAGTTCAGGTAGAAAACAGCTGTCCCCAGTCAGGTGAACCAGGTTATTGTATCACGAAGCAACAGACCACCAAGCCTGTACTATGTGTTTTTAAGCATCAGGGAATAAATGGGATGAAATTAAAGATGCAGCATTTGAATTTGGCAGCGCATAGTCACAGACAAGCATGTGTGTGTGTGTGTGTGTGTGTGTGCACATGCACTCTTGCACTATATAAATGGGACAGCAGAAAATGAAACAGAAATATCTAATAATAATGATCAAGGAATTTTGTGCAGCTCCATAGCTGCCTACCCACAGTTTTTTCAAGTTTGTCATAGTGCTCCATTTTACTCTGCATTCATCTCACAATCTGACATGAATTACACTTGATCTTATGCAAGCTGATGCTGATACCTATCATGTGCAGTGTGATGTGCTGTGAACATTTAAGCTCACTAATCGCTCAGTGTATCAGAGGCTTAAGGCTACAAAAAAAAAAAAAAAAANAAAAAAAAAAAAAAAAAAAGGGATATATGTTTCCTGGAATTCTTTTCCCACCTGCAACCCTGATTCTCATCACAGGGAAATGTTTTTTGCTGATATTAGGTAACACATAATCAGCTCTCAATTTTCATTGATGCACTTGTAAGTTAATCGTCCGAAATCTCTGCTGAACCTCTGCTGAAAAAAAAAGGCCGTTTTAAACAATTTCAAAAAAACCTCAAACATCCCCTTTTGGTCAAGGGTCTGGAGAAAATCAACTTCTGACTTTTATGAATTAAAAATTTATGTTTTAGAAATTTTAGCCAGGCATTCCAAAACTGAAACTGCACCCCTCAAGGTAATGAATGAACTGCTGTTATCAGCTGACACTGGAAGCTTTTCTATTCTGGTCCACATAGATTTCAATGCAGTGATTGATAGAGTACATCATTCTTTTCTCCCAACCAACATTTTCCCCCTGGTTATTTGTTGCCTGTACAATATAGATGTATAGATGCCCCCCCC